>JAQFZH010004116.1:0-12494 GCA_034695485.1 Entomobrya nivalis | reverse complement strand
ATCAACAGAGAGCATTTTATTACTATTAAACTTGTCCTCCAATCTAAAGAATCTGCTATTGTGATGTGCAATACATCATCACTAGTATTTTCATGGATAAAAATTGGTACGGTAGCTGTTGTTCCTGTAAATGTCTGTATAAAAGTATCGTTGTATGTCCAATGTACTTACAAACCAAAGCATTGTTGTTAGTATGCAAATTCCAGAAAGGCCATGTCATGTCACATCGTCGCATATAGATCAGAGGTAACAATGTATTGGAAATTGGAAATAAAGTTCTCAATATGAAACAATTTTGACTCTAACTAGACGTGATATTGTACATTCAAGCATCAATCAATGATGATAGCCGTGAATTATCGTTAAGAAATGCATAAATTAATGCGAAATTATAGTTGAAATATTATAATGTCCTATGCTAGTATGTTGCATGTGCTGTGGTAGGCTGAGGTGATAGAATAGTTTAACGAATCCGCTCATGTAATCGTATAATTGTCAAAATATTTATGAACATGTCGAACAGTAAATTAGTTGGCTGGCACGTTACGTTCGACGTAATTGTCCATTACTCTCTCCTGGCAAACCAAAATAGTAACAACATGATAGTAGATAAGAAATTAGGATTGTCTCGCATTGTTATCATTAAATTCGTAAATCAGGTGATAATACTTAAATAATTGCTAGGTAAAAGAAAAATCTACATTGGTCTACTACAGTACGATTCACTTCTTCCTATTAGCACAGTAGTACATACGTAATTAAATGGTATAGTCATTAGGTGGAAGGATTTTTGGTCCATCCTATCCAGATTCTTGGAAGTTCATACGTTGTTGACTTCTGGCCTGTCGTTGCGTTTGTTAAATCTTTTATGTGTGTAGGGGAATGATAATGATAAACAATAAATTCTTGGAATTTTTAATTGGAGGTGATTGATTGGTTATTACGCGCAGGTGCGAAAACTGTGATTTTTATCCCAATGAATTCATAAGTACATTCTAAATATGTTACATAACTACTTTTAAAGGGTACACAGATAATATATAATGATAAGCTGAATAATAATGACTATGACTGTTGTATTTAATATAATTCTTCGTTTGATACTTATATTATGTATTACTCTATTACTTTTGGAGGTTGTATAAATGAGGTCGAAATATAATTTGAAATAGTGAATTTGGATTAAATAAATATTGTATGTTTGTAAATTTTCCAGCAGCAACAGCGACTCTAACAATTGATAAAAGCCCTTTAAAGGTTTTTGAAGGCTTTTATCAGTTTTCTGAAATCAAACATGAGATAAGTAATGATTGTGGATAACCACCGGATAATGAAGTGTGTGTATTGGTAAGACAAGTGATTCGTCTATTTAAAAACCTCTGGTGCTATACAATTTTTATTTAGTACAGTAAAAAGAAATTTTAATCTATACCATATGTTCATTAAATGAGAACGAAAATAAATAATTATACATATTGTAAATTCATATTTAAGTTGAAGTTTGTAATAGTCAAGTGGGTATTAAAATAGTAATGAGTACTTTTATTTATTTATCTGGTGATCAGTCTCAGTTTGAATTTAATTGCAAATTGTTGTAGTACAAGTGATGATATGAACATGGTTGGCAAATATGATTTAAATAGTAATAATAACATTCGCACGAGCAACATTAATTTGTAAAAAAAAATTATAAATTATTTGGCCAGGAAGCATTTCGCATGGAAAATTAAAATGAATTTATTTGTTAATTAATGTAAACATTAAACACCAAATTGTATTGTTTTATTAATAGTAAAAACATTGGCAGTCTATAAAAAAAACATTAAAAATATCTATTACTCTGGAAGATCTGTCAGAAATAAGTAATTTTGAAATATAAAATTATAATATTACGGGATGAATAAATTGCTTTGATGAGTGATAAGTACAAAACTATTCTAAAAGCTTGATGGTGTATTTTTATTTATCATAAAATATTAATCATGACTTGGTTCTCCTCATTAATGAAGGAAAAAATCCATATTCATTTGCATTTTTCACCTGTCACCACGTTCATTTTCAAAGTAGTACACGCGTTACAATATAACTAGCTGGTACGGGCATCATGTCTTGTCAAAATTAATCATCATTTTTATGTCATATCATGCATGACTAACTAGATTTCAAGAGTGCAAAACTCTTATTCGTACAAGGCTGCATGCGCACCAGGAGGAGTAGCTCTTACAACCATTAAAGAAATGAAAGAATTAATGTAAACTAAAATGGCTGGAACCAAAGCAATGTGACGACGATGAGATGTCAAAGATGATATGTTACATGTATGAAAGCGTTGAACTGAGATAATTGTTATCACTATCACATATTTTCGCAGTAATAAATATGCATATTTTTGATGGGACTGCTTTTCTAGCACCGTCTGCCCGACGTCATCATTGATGGAATGTGATATCAAACCAGGGAAAGTGACGGCTTGTCCGTCCACGGGACATAGAAGGGCTTCACTAACTTTTGGGTCTTAATGAGAACTGTTTTGAAACTAATCATGTGTAGTGTATGTATAGTCTCATTGAGGGTATGACGGGGAATAGTATAGCCGTAACATTCGAATGACCTACAGTTACATCAACATGACATAACGTGTTTGCCACCACTACCACTACGATTACAGTTTAATATATCTATCTTAAAAATTCCACCAAGTCGTTCAACCACCGACCGTGTACGCAGGAAATTGTTACAATGTGCAATGTAAATGAACTAATTAAGAAAATAGTGCATGGAGGCTACATCGCTGCTGTCATTAGCGTGTCCGTTATTGCGTATTAAAATTGTTCCTGTCTCATTTCCAGTTCATCCATCAATCATGGTTTCCTAATTACATTAATTAGTTCAAATAATTAAATCTTCAATTAGAGTTTACAGTCAATATTTCAAATTGTAGCAGAGAAGCTGGACCTTGTAACAATTACCCGGGATATCGATTTGATGTTATTTTGAAGGTACGTAAACTCATATGATGTATGATATGATGTATGACTGTGTGTGTACAATACGAATACAGTGATGTTAATGCGGTACTATTAAAGATTTTCTAATTTATATATTATGATGGATTTCTTGTTCCAATAATCCGAATGGCGACGCTTGAAATGATCTGCTCACATGGAACATGGATGGCAGTAATTTTCCTATATAAATATGGAGTTGAATATCCGAAGAATGATTTACTGGTTGTGCGCTCAATGATTTTTGGAGGGTATGAATATGAAATGGATAATTCAAAAACAGCCCGAAATATCTGGTTTATTACTTGTTACACGTGCACTTCATAAGATTATATATAAAACACAGCAAAAGTATATGCGCTGCGCTGTCCGTTGGATAATGTATGGAGTGCCGTTTGACTACTTGTTTGTATAATGGACAACGTTGTTTGATGTTTATTTATTCGACCTGATTTCCAACGACGTGCATCAAATATTGTAAACGTGTAGCTCTTGGGCATTTACAACAAGTCGATCACTAGATTGAATCACGATAATGATAAGTAACAATATTTAAATTACAATATTTGCAACCAACCTCGAAGAAAGTAACAAATTCTCAATGAAAGGCAGTCACAGAGAAAATTTATTTCCATAAATATGAAGCTGTCAGTTAAATTGTCAAGATTGTTACTAAAATTCAGTTCATAGTACAGTCAACATGCTATTCGAGAATAGCATGGTGGGAGACTGAGAATGGGGCTATGCGAGAATATTTTCATAAATAACCAGAGATTGTAGCGAGATGAGTTTTAATCCTAATGGAAATATGACATTATAAAATGCTATAAATTGATATACGGCTACAGATCGGAGTTTAAATGCACTAATTTAACTATATATTGTTCCGGAGTATGTATACGTATGGACTAAAATCGGATATATTTGAGCAGTGCCTTGTTTTTATTAGCGCTACTTAAAAATTACATAATGACAAAATTAATCGTACTGACTGGATTAATTATTGATTCAACGATTATCCTAATCACACTTCAAAAAGTCATTACACTTATTGAATACATAACGCGAAAAAATGACTAAAATGTTAAACCTATTGCAATTTAATGATCCAAGTGCAAAATGGTTTGCGTGAGCAAAGTACAATTAAAATTATCATGCTCAAAGTATACCAACCATATTCACGTTTCACATTATCCCTAAAAAGCACACATTTATAAGTTGTCAACAAATCATCAAAATGATATTCGAAATATTGCCGTCCAATGGTACGATTAAGCGATAGATTATGACTTATGACTATAAAATAATTCAATAATGTAATTGGCATAATCATCGCTCTTTTATTGTGACAAGCAAACATTCAACAAAGCTAAATGACATAGACATTTTATTCGCATACACAGAACACCACATCGTAATAAGCTTAAATTGGCCAATTTGAGCTTAAAAGCAGAAAGTACCTAATCTATTGGCAATGAAATTAAATTAGCACAAATAACGTTCGGTTAACATTTTATGGTCTTGACACCTGGAGCATTTTATCGGTTTCAATCACGCTGCTCACCCACAAGATAAATCTGTTCTTTCGCTTAGTCGTTATTTACGATACTGAAATGAAACAACATTGCACATAATCTCATTGTGGAAACGAAATCGGTGTAGTGCACACGATAAACAGTTCCGATCCGACGCATTGAGAAAAAAACTTTGTCATTGATCATCTGCCTCAGTCTAATTATCTCTGGTTTCAATAAACTTTTAGTTAACTTTTTTCAGTAATAGTAAACAAATATTGAATTCAGATTATGACAGTTTTTAGTGAACGTGGATAAATGGGCTTGACAATTTTATAAAAGGAATTAATTAGTCGTTTAGTAGAACTTTCCAAAAAAAATTGACAAGTGTGTGTTTAATGAATTCCGCAAATGCATTTGGTACATACACTTTAGTAACCTAGCTGTCACTTGCAGTGGAATTTTTTCAATCTAATCTCAACATTTTCACACACAATTACCTGGAAGCTGAGCTATGTTGTTAGATTTTCATGTCTCCATTCAGGTGAGTAATTTTACACGCATATTTATTCATACTCAACGCAGTCAGACAATGACTTTATTATTTGCCAATGTTGGTTTCTGATGCTAATTTGCTGATTCCACATTCAAATTTGAATAGAGACAAAAGCCTTTATTTTTGTGCATGTAAAATCACAATTAAATGCATCCATCATGTTACGTGCTTTCATTCGAATTAATGAATGGATTTGCAGGAAACATTATTTTGCCATTTGATATACACGTTTTCCTGGAAGTTTAATAGTTCCATGAAAATATATATTTTAAACCTTTATGTTATGTACATGATTTAAAAGATTTCTTTGTGAAGTTATGAAGTCGTCGTGGCCGTGACTTTTGTTCAAACGTGTATCATGATACAATACTTGATATATATACTGCGATATGTATCGTATGAATACAAGTTTCCCGTAGAGAATTAGGGAATACCACATTCGATCAGTGCATCAATGTCATTGCCAGGTATTTACCCATAAGAGCAACTCTGTATCTTTTATTTTGACAAAGGAATGCAAGCGTATTGTACTCATACCAATGAATTTTTTATGCTTAATTGTAAGCACAAAATAGCACTTTATACAAAGCTCAATTCTTTTGATATCCATTAACCATACACATAATAATAGCTTTGATGCTGAGTTGAGCCAATGTGTACACATTGTTTCTAAAGTTATGTTGATCACGAAGTTGAGTTGTTTTAGTTTACGTTGGGTGGGATGTCTTTGACTGACTTGATCTACGGTACACAAAAAATGTTGGGAAAGTTTACAAGCAGAGATTATTGGGATGACGAAGTGCCGATGAAGGTCGACCATGCCACCACCATGGTTCACCATCGTCATTCAATACAAAACTGGATCTTTTATGCGAGTTGACTCGGTAAATGCCAAGAAGAAAAGCTACGACCTATTATGCAGCTGCTGTGTGGTTTTCCATGTTACAAAGCCGCCGTCATAACTCTCCTGAAAAACCTATTTTCGAAAGGACCACTTTTAGCGAATTTCTGAATTTATGACATGACTCGCTGGAATTTTCGCCAGAATGCTTTAGCACTTTTTAAAACCTTAAATGGTCTGGAAAATTTATTTGACTAGTACTAGACGACATGGAGAAGTTCAAAGAACCAAAGTGAGTTTTGCGAAAGCTGTAAATATTACATAAAGTGCTCGTTTTACTTACACTTCCATCCTTAAAAAATAGTTAGCGTACGACGCAGTAAGCGCTTAAAGATTAAGGGTTTCAAGAATCTTAGGCGAAGTGGAGGAACTAGGTTCCCCTGTAAATTATTATGGATGTCAATCTATCATAATCATAAGCATAAAAATGCATATCGAATACTTTTGCAGCATTCACTACTTCCTTTTATGCCTTAATGCTACTTGTTTATTCGCTATTAAATAATTTATCACTGTGAAAATATTGATTGACTATTAAAAGATGTCGAAGTTCATTTGTATGCCAAAGACCATCGCAAATTGACGCATAGTGCAAAAGTCTTCAAAACACTTTATAGCACAAGAAAAAAAAATCATTGGAAAACATTTTACATGAAGTTTATGCGCACATTTTCTAGAACATTACATATTCATAGAACTATTAAAAACATTGGCCCCATCTCTGAGATAATTCGTGCTAAAGGGCTGGGTACTTTATCATAAGTTGAGGTATTTTTAGCATCCAATATCCGTTAAAGGTGTTTGAAAATTACATCTTTGCTACAATTGGCACATTGATCTAATTCATCGTCATCACTCAGTATATACTCCCATTTTTAACGCATTGGTGTATATTGATGCCTACTCTTTTTAGAACTTTTAGAAGTTTACGTATCGGACGCATTGTCATATCATCCCATTTACGCTTTTGTTGTAATGATATCTTATTGCATGCATGATGATGGCTTTTGTTGTTGTTGTGAAGGTGCAATACGTTGAATTTTCATTCGGTCTTTTTTTGTATACGAAGATATGACATGACGCCAGTGCAGTGTATATGCCCATATGCCTATGGTACTCAGCGTTGATCACGAGGAATTTTCCTCGTAAAAGCTGTCGCGTGCTATTATACATGCAAAGTAATAATCATTCCTTCCATTGTTGAAAACTCGGACAATATCCTCATCCTCTTAAATGCACGACGCTTCGAAACATTTTACCGTTTGCACTGTCTAAAAGCATTATACTTGTTCAGTCTACGTCTGTATTAATTTGCAGCGATTCTGATAGTTAAATCACAGGAATGATTTACCTTGCACTATAACATTTAACAGATAATTCTGTTGAAGTCATTGGCATTTATTTCACATTACCTTTGCACATGTGAAATGCTGAGTTGAGTTGAGAATCATGGAGGGTAAATAATAATACTATATGGTACATACATAAGTACAGGTAAGTATAACAATTACTTCCTTCCTTGCAGTCATCATTATTATTATTCATATAAACAGTGACTTCTATTTCTGTAAATTGTAGTATAAAATGGCCACGCAGTTTCATCCTATGCATTACTGTGGAATTTAAGCATATTATATATATGTACAATATACAATACTGAAAAAATATATCTTTGCGTGCTTTTTTTACTTTGGCATTCCAACTTTGTCTTTGATGTTCAAACTCTGGCATTGTTAAAAGTATTTAGGCATGCATTCAGTGTATACATGAAAGTATGCATGTAAATATGTATAGTACATGAGAAAATTATATGACTAACTATGTACAATTACTGAATACCTTTGTATGCATGACTGTGGCTTAGTTAAGTCACTCTTGAGCAAGATAAAGTCTCCGTTTTAAAGCTCAAGTTTACTCCTTTCATCCATTCTCTTCATTGTTGTCATTATCATAACTAATTGAACCAGACTAAAGTAGGTATTCAATGTAATGAAGTTGAATGTGGTGTGATGAGATTGTAGCATTGTGATGATTGTTGAATCTCTTTAGGTATATCCTATGATACATACATGCTACATACACATAATACCGTCTTTTATATAATGTGTGATAAGATAGCAATGATGATACTGACACCACAAAACTACTGAATTGTTTATATACTTCACTAACTAACTTGTGGATAGTAAGTTTGAAAAGATACTTTTGTCATTATTATAAAGGCTCTCCACTATTCAGTGCTGCAGCATTAAATAGTAGTAACATGAGTCGCAGTGAGTAACATTGAACCACAACAACAATGCGAAGGTATCCATGTCTTCTTCTCGTGTGCACGATCCTATTGAACTCGTATGCATATATAACCACGACAAAGTGTTGACTTAGAATAGGTTAGCAGTACTCTAAATGACTATCAGTAACTTCTACTAATGCTACTGCAAATGACATTGCATGAAACGACAGTGGCACTGACAAAATAGTAAGTTGGATATATCAAGAATCAAGAGACAGTGACAAATAACGTCGCAAAGTATATCAGAGGTGTCAGATAACTTTACAGGAACGAAAATCAAATCATGACTGTGTAGCAGTAGAAGTGGACTGTGGGTATTATGATGACTTCACTTTTATTGTTGTTACAATGAAAAAGGGTTTACTAGTTTGGGTAGATAAAATAATATTGTAAAAGATTGATGCATGTGATATGCGTGTGTTTTCAGAGTTTCTTGCACTGCCTTTGTTTTGTTTTCTCGTCTGCAGCACAAGCAATCCAAACACATACATTGTACGTATATTATATCCATAACCCATGCCATTGTTCTTTCCTTTACATTCAGTTTTGCGTTTTTTATTGCGTGGCTTTTTGAAATTGTATTGATATCGAATAATTTTTAATATAACTGGCGATATTATTGCTAATGCTAATGTATTACAATTTAAAACGGCGGTGATAGTGGTAATAATGATGGTGATCACAGCCAAAAGGAAAAAGTGATAGAGGATGGCGGTAGTAAAGTAATGAGAAACTGGCTGAGACCTTTTGTCTGTACTTTGCACTGTGTTTGTGCTTACATAGGCATGTCATGCAACATGAGTAAAGGGTTAAATGCAAAAGAAGAGAAAAATATTTTATGAGTACATACGACTCGACTACTCACTCGCACTATTCTACACACCATCATCACACTATGATCAAAACCAAAAGTAAAAATCTTGATGAATAGTAGTGAATAGTGTGAACTGTGAACGCACAGGGCAAAGAGGGAAACATAAGGCCTATTCCCTACACTATTCTTTATATAATCTCGTTTTTCGCAAAGACAACAGCAAAGTGAAGTTTGTCTGACAAGTCAAGTCAACTCACTAGTACACATGCACAAATGCACTTTTGGCTTGGCTTGCATATACACACCTCAGTACTATAGACTGCAGTCACCAGTCTTGATGAAGCACTCCAATGGAGAGCAACAAAAACGAAGGAGGAAATCCAATATAAGTAGTAGTAGCACTGTATGAAATAAAGGCTGTTCTTGGTGGTATGGTGAAGAGGTGAATGGTAAAGGTAAACTTCTCACTTACTAATGGTGTGAGTAAAATTACTCTATTTCCTTCCTGAAGTGGACTACTTTACTTTTAAAGACAGAAAATAATATTATTATGTGCACCGTTCCGCTGTATTTATGGCTGAAGAAGAAAAGGGTGTAAAGGAACTTTTATTGAAAGTGGAAAATTTCATGGACAACGAGAGAAAAGACAAAAGGTGATTGTCTTCTGTCAAAAGAAAAAGATTTTTTCGGATGTGAAGGACGTTAAATACACATATTTTTTGAGAACAAAAAAATCTTATTACTTTTTTAAGTAGACAAAGAGACATTCAATTTCTAAGAAGAGAATGACACATGAACACAGTAATAGCAGGAGAGAAGCAACCTGTATAACGTCATAACTTGTAGTAAACCCAGTAACATTGCTGTGTAGTGGAGTTTTTTTCTAGTGTGAATTGCTAATGTGCAACCGGTATGATAAATAGCACAAAAATATTAGCGACTTTTTTTCCTTCTTGTTATTTACGTTTAGCGTGTAAGCACAAGTCAATACTTTCAGAGAATAAAAAATTTTGCTAGTGTTGAGCCGCACATGAGTTGTTATTGATGATAATAATATATTATGCATCTCTCTTCGTTGGTGTTGTGACGACTGGGCAAGCTGAAACTTCTTACCCCTTTCGTACCCATAACTTTGGTGTTTAATAACGATAATAGTTGTAAAAGATTATAAACTACACTGATATTGTTGTGTGCACTGCGTTTTATACGAAAAGTTTAAAAAGTTATTGTTCGATGTGTACAATTCAACACACATCTTCAGAACAAGGAGACGAGTACACGCTGAACAACGAAGGTGGTATAATTGTAAACAAATCGTAAATACTATATAATTAACTTTATGTGCATTAAAAATTTCAACTGCCAAAATAAGTATGTAATTGACATTTACACGGTTTTTTGCTCGGTACATCAAATTGATTACCATATTTTCATAAAACAATTTTTATTGGGTGCTTTGAATTTTTTGGGGCTATGTGTGCCGGCGATGTCAGTTTTGTGAAGTACTGCAATTCCAGTTTTCCTGGTGTGCCTATATTAAGGAAATACGTGTGCAATCTACTGATATATTGTTGATAAATGTGTGATCACTTATAACATACTCTTGGTGCTGTTGTGCTGACTTGTTGTTGCTGAATGGAAGGAGGAGATATAACAGAGACAAAGAAGTGGAACACAAGCTTTTTGCACCAACAGCGCTTTCAAACATAAACTTTTACTTTATGAAGAAGTCGTATATCTTCACGTGTTCTAGATTTTTTATGTGACCGTTTGAAAACCTCGATGAACATTAAATTGCAGCACAAAATATTAAATAAATATCTACACTTGCAGTATATAACTTAAATGCAATCTGCAGCACAGGCAACTGATGACTTTTGCCATTGAACAAAAACGATAAAATAGAATATTATTTTGGGACATTTTGTTTATTGTTTTGTGCGGAATGCATAACGTAATAAGTATAAAATAACGAAATGAAGAATCAAGGTAAGTATGAATTAAAATTTATATGGATTCTGTTGTTAATTATGGGGAAGTGTATAACTAATTGCAATAAGTTAATAGTAGAGATCTTCACACATGCATCGATGCAAATGTCGCCTATAAATCAAACATTTCCTATCTCTCTGGAGTCTGGAGACATAGCTGTAATGTAGTTCGTAGTAAAAATATTATTGGCCATAACAGTTATTACATTCCTAGAAAGAAAACAGTTCACATATTTAGTGCAAAAGTATGTCGTGTCGAGTCTTGACAGTAATTTCATCTCTTAAAATTTTTACGTTTAATAGCTTTTCATTTGACAAAGGAAACTTTATTGTGCTTCGTGAAACATGAGATTCTAATCAGGTTTCTTCAGAATAAACGTGGTAGCGATAATAAAAAATAATTAGTAAGGTAGGCCCAGTCTATTCTTCGTAATAATTTCAGCAACTCAATGAAGATTGCACTTTATGCATCCATGCAATGCATCCCATGTAATGTGCATTATATTGAGGCAAGCAGGGATCACTCAATACTGTTTACTTTTGCTTTTGAGATGATGATCGCGATCGCAAAAAGAATTTGATGATCTTGTATTTTGCGTGCAGTCAAGCGTAATATTGTCCTCTACCTTAACCAACATCCCACGCTTACGTTCCTTCGTTTTGTACTTCAGTTTAGGAACGAACGCACTTCTTTGAAAGAAGTTCTTTTGTTGTTACTTTTTTATTTGTTGCTGATTGAGATTTTTTCTAGCTAAACAGAAGATACCCACACTTGTACCCTTTTTTGCCCATCTATGTGGATGAATTTACTGAGTAACCAATTTTAGTTTACCATACCATCATCATTGCAATCAAATGATCAAAGTAAAGCATCAATAAAAAATATCATGCCTGTTGCCTGTTGAATTGCGGTAGACGGATGTACGTACACATCTTTTCAAATTGCTAAAAAAGAAGTAGAAAAACAATTTGTAAATGAACTTGGTTTTCTGATATTGTCAGTCCATTGTACACATATATTGCTTCTTCTGAGCATGTAAAGTTTTTAACTTTCAACAAAAGAACTTCTACCTTTTTTGTTGATGTAGTGCTCAACTTACCTCATTTTAATGAGAACGATGATATTATGAGTGAGTGAAGAAATTCGTTGCAGTAAAGACGTCAGTATTCACATAAAGTAAAGTGTTGCTAAATACTTGCAAACTAAGAATAGATGAGTTTTTCGTTCCGACAAAACGTTCATTAATTTTAGTCGACCGAAAGTAATAGATTGCCTTTGCCACACACACAAGGATATTTATCATTTGAGAAGGTGCTCCACCTTCTCTTTTCCTTTTAAATATATACATTTCCGTGTTTGGAGCATCCCTTCACTTATAAATACCTATGTTTGCGCTTAACTAAAGAAATAAAGCACTTA
>JAQFZH010004115.1:0-12495 GCA_034695485.1 Entomobrya nivalis | reverse complement strand
TGTATTTTATCACCTATGTACGTATATTTCGATATAATAATACGTGACCAAATAACTACAGAACAAATTAAGCATACGAATTATCTTACGGTTGAAAGTTATTATTTTGTATGATGGCTGACGTAACATAATAAATAAATTAGGGAAAAGTTTAAGGCCAAAGTAAAATGTGACACGTATTGATGTATTTAAATGTCAGTTGCAAAGGTGACGCTATCTTGAAAGTACCACTAGACTAATCGTAAGTTAGCATTAAACTTAGTTTGATTCGTTCATACGTTTAAATATATTTACGAGGTTTCTGGTTAATGTTTCTTTGTTTAATTACCATTCAAAACTATAAAATATTTCTTGAATATCTCAAATACATTTACCTAAAAACAATTTTTTGCTCACTCAGTATTTAGTATTCAGCTTATGAGTTTATTTCGTAAAACATATCAGAGTTTTAAACGGTATCTTAATTGAAAAGGCTTCTCAGTAATTGTTTCAACTTTCACATATGTAAATAAACTGTTTAATGATGGCTAAGGAAATCTTTCCAAGTTTCACATTTCAAACCTTCGTAATTTTAATTCACGTGGTTTTCTTTCAAGCCTTTCATTGTACTTTTGGTTTAAACCTGGCAAAACAAGGTCCAAATCTACACCAAGAAAATGACTTGAAAATAACAGACGCCTTTTCAGAATGTCTTCTACGAGTAATTAATTTCTGTGGATTAAATACTGATTTCGTTGTGATAAATCAACCAATCGCACTTCTTCGGTATTTTGCGTTTTTTGATTACTGGTTCATATTTCCATTCGAACTCAGCCCAGTTTACTCAGAATCGTTTACCAAATCAATACGAGACTTCAAACCTACGAAGTTCTGGAAAACTCGAACAAATAAACTTAACGTAACATGAATTTTTCCTGAAACAGTTTCGAAAAAATATGTACGTCTTACAGAAACTGAGAACTTTCTTCAAGCTTCTAAAAAATTGCGGTGTGAAGTAAATATTTATTGGCATCCCCCAACCATAACCCAAAATCCTGCTTATTATTATTCTTCCCGATTTTTTCTTCCTACAATCAAAGATCCATTTTGGCTTAACTTTGACTTCCATACTTGTTTGTCATCTTAAAGGTGACAACAGTTGTAATACTAATGACAACATAAAAACTTGGGTCTCCAGTGCGCTTTACCGACCAGAACTATTGGGAGTTTCAGAAACCTTTCTCGTAATGTTAACATCCTTACTTCACCAAACTTTGTATGCAGCGTGTCTGTATTGTGATCCATGTAATCCATTTAAACTAAGCCTACTACTGACTCTTAAAGAACCTATAAAGTTCAAAGAACTTTTAGGTAAAATTTTACCAGGCCATGAAGTTTCTAAAGCTGTACCTCATCAATTCAAAGTTTTTCTGAATTCCGAGTTTAGACTTCACAAATACCCAAAACAATATGGACAACAAACTATTAACTCTGTTTTAGAGCAAGTGACCATTTTCAATATCAAGGAAAGTGCTAATATACCAAAACTGGCATATATTCACCTAGTTTCCAATTTACTACCGGAAAATTCGTCAATTGCTGTTTCTCAACTAAACTCTTCAAGGTTTTACTGGGGAAATATAAAGGTTGATATATGTACTAAATCTCCAAATATTAACTACCATCCAAAACGAAACGAAGACGAAAATCCAGCGATGTATTCCGAGTCGCCAATTTTCCTCACCACATTAAAAGATCCGTTTTTGGCATATTCCGAATCTCACACCAATAATTTGAAATGGAAATATGACTTTCTCAACAGTGTTCCAAAATATTCATTACTTATCTCTCAGCTTAAAAACGACAACACTTGCAACAATGAAAAAACTTTAACAACATGGGTCTCCAGTGTTCTTCACCTACGGAAATTGGTACGAACTTTTGAATTTTTTCTTGTAATGTTGACATCACTGGCTCAACATGACTTGTATGCGGTGTGCTTATACTGCGATCCATGTAACCCATTTAAACTAACCCCGTTATTTTATGAGTACAACCACTTCTTAAATTCACGAAACATGTTGGATGAAATCATATCAGATTCTGGAATTATGAGAGCTACACCACCTACATTCATTGTTCGTATTATTATTTGGAGTTCCGCTATGCCAGAGTCAGAATATGGGAAATTTCAACAGAACGGACGAATATCTACCAGATCAGTTTTAAATATTGCGAATTGGTTTCCTATTAAATATATCAATCTTCTAAGTAAAATAATTGATATACATCTTTTAGGCAACATAATTCCAAAAAATGTCACGATTGTATTTCCTTCTGACGATGATTATTTTCGAGATTATTGGAAAACCGTTGAAATAAAATCATGCATCAAATCTTCTAAAATTAACTATCCTCCAAAACTTCGACCCTCTATTCGTCAAGATGTGAAATCATTTTCCAGTGGTCTCAAAGAGCTCGGCCTATCGTTTAGACGGGAAAAGTACAGATTTGTAAGTTGTCATCACGTGCGACACCACTGGATACACCAACTTAAAGAACTAATCGTTGTATTTGATATGTACAAATGGTTGTGTATACTATTATTTAGCGTGATAACATCAATAATTGCCGATAACATCAGCCAGAAAATGAGACATTTTAAATCCACTACAAATTTGTGCTTGGAACTGTTTGCATCTTTGGTAGAGCAAGGTTCCAACCTGTTCCATAACTTGAAACCACGAGAATGCCCCACATTTTGTTTTTACTTTGCATTTGTACCCTTAACCTTTCCTCTCTTAAGCAATTTATACAAAGGAGATAACATTACAAGGCTTACCTTGGAAGCACCACTGGTTCCTTTTGACACGTTTGATAGCCTGATAAGTAACCATTTTACAATTTTTACACGACGACTCCGTCAGGAAGATAATAATGTCAAATATTTTTTAATCAATAACGTTAATAGAGCCGACTTTTTGAAAGAAAAAAGGAATCATGATGATTTGCCTTATATGTCTGAACTTTGGAGTGCTGTTAATTTTCACTTCCAAGGAAGCTGGCCTAATATCTTGCCAAAAACGGTACATTATCTTGATTCTACAAAAATGGTTCCGCTTTCAAATAGAACAAGTGGCTTGTATGACGAAAGGAAAGGATTTTCAACCAACGTTGATGAAATTATGGATGAGCATATGAACAAATGCAATAAATCCGCCATAGTTGTACAGGAGGAACTTGCCGTAGCTATTTATGCTATTTTGGATGTGCAGAAAAAACCTGTTTATTATGGTAAATATGTAATTCATGAACATTTATATGGGTATCAATATGATGGATATTTACCGACACGTATGATCCTAAGAATAAAGTACTTTTTCCAGACCGGAATTGTGGAGTGGTGGTACATGAACTATAAATGGACAATTATGATGAAAACAAAATTTGGGGAAATCAAATTATTGTCAAATAAAAACAAAGCAGAGGACACATCAACTCAAGAATCCAAAAGGGGAATTTACATACTTTTTCTTATACCGTTGGTTGGACTACTGATATCATACGTAATATTTGTTTTGTTTGATTCCAAAAAGTTACCAAAACGTAAAACAAAGGAAACAATGGTTACATCTTTTGAGGACGATTTACAAAGTGGTCAAATTCTTTTTGATTGTTTTGGGTTGCAACTAGTTGATGTTCGCGAGAGCACGGGCTGATATGAATGTTAATGTATTTCACACCAGAGTAAATTCAGTTTTGAAGCTCTTATTTTAATTTTAAACATTATTTTTGACCTAATTACATTTTGACAATGGATAAAGTTAGACTAAATCTTTTTATTTTAGCAATTCTGCATCACTCCATTTTGTAAACTTGTACAAAATAGTTCGATTGTTTGATATAAGTAAAACTACTTCAAGAAATTTAACAATTTATAAATTTATAAATCTGAAAAGTTCGCTTTCTTTAAAATTTGCATGAATGATAAATATTATAAGTTCTCCGTATTTTCATTTTGTAACAAAGACTACGTACATTCATATCTATCCATGATATTGTATTTTAAGGGTAAGATAATTTAGACAAATTTGTCATTCATTGCGCTTTTTCTTATGCGTCTACAAATTATAAAAGCAAACGGAGCCGACAACGACCTGTTTCTCATAAAATTCTGTGCTCTTGTCTATTGCGCATTAACAAGGTTAAAAGTTTGGAGCAATACATTAAAGCGTTGATATTTAATTATGGGATCAAATTTTGATGAATATCGGGTTATATAATTTTACTTGACTTCGCATGCGTAGTTTCGAATCGTATTTTTGTGGAAATTGTGAGTACCTCACTATTAGTTGAGTTTACTTTGTTCATTTGTAATACCACCTAGCATTTATGTGTGTGTATTATTTGTACTTTTTTTGCGCCAAGCTGTCTGGCTTTACTTCTCTTCTGTTGTCAGTTGGCATATTTTATGAGCTAGACAAGCATGTTTTTGTTTTTAGTGTGTGCTATCAACTTTTGTCGTGTTCACTCAACTTGTGAAATAAAATAATAGTAACAATAGCTTTTTGCAAATACTAATTTCACTACAACCAGCCGGCTTTAATCCGAATCCCAACAAATTTTGTCTATTTTAGAATGTGCTTACTATAATTTTATTTTAAATAATAAAATTGTAGAACGTCATTTTGTTTGAAAATGAATACATGAAATCAAATGCGTGTAGGTGCGTTTCATCATATTTGTCCCAAGGAATATTATTAATGTTTAAAACTTTAGTTTATTTTAAATACGTTAACTCTATTTCGCTTTAGGTGCTATTGTTTCGGTGGTATGATATGAACTCATAATTTTGAATGGCTTAAAATAGCTTCTTAAGCAAACATTTATATAGTTATCCGTTATCAAAAAATCATTTTTTTTTTTCATTTCAATGCACTGATATTAATAGTTAGGATATATTTTCCTTGGAAATTATTTCGAATGTATTAGTCGGAATACAAATGGTTGTATTCGGAAGTAAAATTTAACAAGAGTTAGACGTTGATTGAGCAAGAGAAATAATATCGTCCGCTGATTATTATATTGAGCAAACACTTCTACTATTTTTAATGTCCAACACAATTTGTCACTACGATTTGGTATTCAATTATCCACGAGCAAAGATTCGTTTATTAATTATTTAAATGTTTTGATCATTACGAGCAGCATGAATATTAGCCAGCATTATAACGTGTCACCATGTGGAAACCAGTACTCATGTAGTATTGTAATGGCAAGAACGAATAAAAGTACAATTTCAATTTCAATAGCCCAAACGAAACTATTGTATGTTCAGAATAAATTGTTTACGGAAATAAATTTTAAAGTTACGTTAATTATTACAAAAACAGTATTGTATATTTATGCAAACAGTAAACCATTTTAATATGCTAAAAATGTCAAAAATAAGCGTTCACTTGAACCCTCTAAATTTAGGTGAAGTTAAACTTTTGGCTACTCAGTACTTTTGATTTTGCTGATGCCTTAAGTACTATAAATTATTTACATCGGTAAAACCAAAATAAAAACCTGAAAATAATAAAAACTACATTCATAATGTCCTTCCTTTGGTTGAAAATGGAATTTAAAACACATATGATGTTAGGAGCAGAAAATGTAGTTTAAATACGAAATTTTAGAATTGTTTACGACAAAAATTTGATGCTTTAGCAATAAGTCTTTTTGTATGGCTATAAATAACATGTACAAGTATATAGGTCAATTTAAATTACTTAGGTTGGTTCCTTTAAAAAGCAATTTATAGAACAAATTCCAATAACTATTTAATAAGCTTACCAAATGACTAAACTATCCGCCTATTCCATCGCCGTATAGACATATTAAAAATCAAATTACTGCAGCGAATTTGGAAACGGAAAATTAGATTATTTATTAATTAGTTGACCTAATATATTAAACGAAGAATGTAAATTGAACTTTCAGAAAAACAAGTGCTCTGAGACCAAATCCAATTAAAATTCTTTCTGGTTAATTTTAAAATATGTGACCCAAAAAAATATTCGACCGAGGACAAAGGATGGTAACTTAATATATATCCCCGTTCATCAGTCCAGTTTATATATTTTCATTAGTTAAAAATATATTGCAATGTACAAAGCTGTCTACATAAGCCGTTCTGAGATTTACGGAGTTCCGTGGGGCGAATCAAAACTTTTTTTTTTCTGACAGTGTTTGTTTTCTGTCTACGACTTGACCAGTTCCAAAATTATTTTTGTTAAAACGGAATACTGTGTAATATAGAAATTGTCGCTATAAAGTATTTATATTAAACTGTGTTCAAAATGATTAAGTAGTTGCAAAGTCATTGATTAAAACGAAGTTCAAATTAGTATTTGGATTCAAATTAGTTTTGCTATTTTAGGTATTTTCAAGTGATGTTTTATCCAAATTATTCTCTTTTAAGCAGGAAATGCATAAATAACATTTTTAGCGATTATTTCCATTAAAGCTAAAGGTTAGGTAAAATTTTGCTACTACGACGTAATGATTATATATTGTTACGTCGTAGTAAAAACAATGCTTCGCTAAATCAAAACAGTTTATTACACATAAGCGGAAGCAAAAATATTAGTAGAAAGTGTAATTATTTACAAAAACATTAGATAATTCTTTGTTTTGATAATAAGTGATTCCGAAACCACTAGGATTTCAATTATTTAAGGTCTGTGCCGCAAAAAATATTCAAAACTTTCTGCAATTTTTAAAATATTATCTCTACCTAAAGCGCAAAAAGTAAACTTCACTGAACTAAATTTTACAACAATTGTGGGAGTTTAAGGTTTTGAAATGTTTGCTAGTTTGTAAAATTTGAAGTTATGGCTTGTGGAAACGCATAACAAACTGTGCCCGAACCAAACAAAGATTGTCATTATGATAATTTTACACAATTAAATCAATACATGACTTAATTTGCTTTGTATTCCTCATACTAAAACAACTGCTACGCAAATCTTTTGGCTTAATATAATCTAAAGCCATATTAGTATTCTTTTGAAAAGTTCAACGAAGGAGAAATAATGATACAAACAATTACCAGACTTGTAAACATTTTAATGACGCATTCGAACCCAAAACCTTTATAAAACAGTAGCAGTAACAACATTCATCGTTTAGTTGAATACAACATTGCTGGCCTTTGAAAACGAACATTGGAAACAAAAAATGAATCCCCAAGGAATAAACCAAAATACCATTGCCACTCCACTTGTGGCCAAGGCTCACAAATTGTACAAATATATTTTTGAAAGAATATACAATTTTCCTCTTAATATCAAAATTCAAGATCGCAAAATATTTTGGAAAAAGGAAAAGATATCTAAATCTGCACATATATCATTTCTAACTGCCCTTATAATTATTATAAATGTAGCCGTAGTAGGTATCTACGGTTCCGTTCTTATATTAAAACTATTTTCCCCATCAATTCCTCTCAACGTGGTTGGTATAAACTACTGTATTCTTTACGGTTGTAGTTTTCTTCTACAGTTGGGAACATACATAGCATATTTCAGAGCAACTGAAATCGTGGATCTACTTAACCAACTTCTCTATATTGAACGAAAATGTAAGTCGAAATCAGATTTTTTTATTAAAACTGGTACAAATTCTAAACCAAATTCAAACAATTTATTCTAGGCTACCGGGTTAAATATTCAAAATCAGTTGACTGGACCGGCCTTCTACTAATGTTTATAGAGCTTGCCACAATTCCAAGTGTTACAATATCACCATTTGTATTATATTTAGCGAAAATGGATCCAGTTTACTTTCTTTTTGAATTTCTGATACCGATTTCTGGTGAACTAAGTTTGGGATTTAAAATTCTCGTAGAACTCATCCGACTTCTCGTGGTTTTTGTAAGCGTGTATGAATTTATGCGTTTTGTTTTCATGCTGTTGTTCGTTTTATTGTGCTATATACTCACAATAACACATTGTTTAAAAAGAATTATTGAGCAACCTAATATGTATATGTACAGATCATTGAAGCTTTATATTCAGTTAAGAGTAGTCGCTAAAACAGGTGATCATTTTTCAGATATGTTATTGCTCTGGCATTGTTTTGTGCACAGGTTTTTATAACATTATCCGGTTGGATAATAATCAAATGTTGGGATATATTATCGTTAGCAATAATCTCAGATGCAGTTTCAGGTATGCTTATGACAGTATTTGGAGTGGGTATGTTTCTAACTTTGGCAGTAGAAATTAATGATACAAGTGAGAAGTTAATTGGGCATGAGAAAGAGCTTACTTGTGGTAAGTTTAACAAAGACCAGTTTTATTTTCGGAAATGGTCCGCTCAGAAGTGTTTGTCTGTAAGGTTTGGTACTCAGTTTTCTTTGAATAGGGATACTCCTATAAATTATTTCAATATTTTGATGAATAATATGACTAATGCTTTACTTCTAATTAATCCGTAGTGTACATTATAACGTAAGAGGATATTTACTGGGTTTTGGTTAATGGAAGAGGGTCTGAATAACTATTGGTGTATGTGGTGGTAATAGTGAATGATAAAAATAACTATGGGTGTGGGTGTTGTAACTGTCACTTAATTAAAGTTAAATGTACAAACACATAATAAATATAAATATTATAAATAATTATATTTGGAGGCTAAATAAAAGCTTAAGAAATGTGAGCCCATATATAGTATGTTGTTGTGAAATACCTACGATAAAAATGTAATTGAAAATTTAGCGTTATAAATCATAGCAGCTTTTATCAATGATATTTTTGTATCTCAATTCGTAACCAAAATACATACATCCATGCTTATCCGTAATAATATTGCATTTTTGAGAAATAAGGTTATTTGGCGGTAATGTTGTCAATTTGTTGCGTATTTGCTGATATGCCTATGAATAGTTAAAGAAAAGAGAAAGCATCAAACCTACATTTTGAATTAAACCTTGAACTTATTTATTTGTATTGTTAATGTAAAGCTACTAAATACATACATAAAATGAGACATTTTGATTTAAATATTGCAATATATAAATAAAACAATATAAAAAGGAACTTCCGTAACGTATATTTTGCGGAACTGTTTAAATTCGGCTGAAGCTAAACTTAAATTCAGTCATGTCACATCATCAGTTTTTTTTGGGTTTGCTGATAATAAACATTCTACAAATTATTAGCATCGGCAGAATCGAATTAATGACTTGATAGACTTTCATAATGGATTTTGTTTTGTCCAAAGTCAAATTTAAAACACATTAAACGGTGAAAGCAGAATAGTATAATATTACAATTTAAAAAAATATTGTTTACGGCAAAAATTTGATGTTTCAGACATGAATACATTTACGACTAGGCATAATATGCGCAGGTATATAGGTCAAATTAAACTACTTGAGTAGCCAAAAATACCAATTTATAGACAACCCTTCCATTAAATATTTATAAAGTTACTATATCCCACAATATCGGAAGCAAAAATGTTAGAATTTTGAAAGTATAATTATTCGCCAAAACATTGGTTAATTATTTGTTTTGATAAGCTATTACAGAACCACTTAATTCCAATTACTTACAATCCATAACGGAAAAAAATAAAAAAACTTCCGGTAGTTTTACAAAACAGTGTCCCAGCTTAATGCGGAAGAAGCTTACTTCACCAGCAATTGTTTGAGTTTTAAAATGTTGATAATTTTAAAATATAGACGTTTTGACTTAACATAATGTGAACGAATTTAAAGTTATTATCATTATGATAATTTTACGCATTTTAGTCGATAAATGATCGTATCCATGCTGGTTTCCTGTAAACCCAACGACCATTTCGTAAATCTTTCCTGCTTTTATTTAATTTAAAACAAAACTTATATCATTTAGAAAAGTTCAACAAAAAAGAAATGATAATACGTACGTTTTCCAGACTTGTCAACATTTTAATGACCCACTCGAATGCACCTGAACCCAAATTATTTATAAAACAGCAGCAGTATTCACGTTGTATTCCGTTGAACACAATATTCTTCGACGTTGTAAGAAACAAAAGAAATAAAAATGAATCTCCTAAGAATAAACCAAAATACAATTGCCACTCCCCTTGTGGCCAAGGCCCTCAACTTATACAAATACATTTTCGAAAAACTTTACAAATTTCCTCTTAATATCGAAATTCAAGACCACAAGATATTTTGGAGAATGGAAAAGATTTCTAAATCTGTATACATATCGTTTCTAACTGCCTCTATTTCCTTTTTAGATATAACTGTATTAGGAATCTACGGTTCCGTACTTTTATTAAGACTATTTACACCTTCAACTAACCTCAACGTAGTAGCTGTAAACTATTGCATTCTTATGGCAACTTGCTATTTTCTAAAGATAGGAACACACATAACTTATTACAGAGCACCGGAAATCGTTGATCTACTAAACCAACTTCTCTTCATTGAACGAAAATGTAAGTTTATTTCATAA
Source organism: Entomobrya nivalis (assembly GCA_034695485.1). Classification (NCBI taxonomy): domain Eukaryota; kingdom Metazoa; phylum Arthropoda; class Collembola; order Entomobryomorpha; family Entomobryidae; genus Entomobrya; species Entomobrya nivalis. Next base: position 2,017 of record JAQFZH010004115.1, on the reverse strand, counting down.
ATTTATATCAATACGGTCACGTGATTTTAAAACATACCTTTGATTGTTTTCAGACTACCGAGTTAAACATTCAAAATCAGTTGATTGGATTGGCCTCCTTCTTCTCTTTATAGAGCTTGCCACAATATCAGCTGTCACATTATCACCATTTGTACTATGTTTAGCTAAATTGGACCCAGTTTACTTATTTTTTGAACTTCTTATACCGATTTCTGGTGAACCATGTTTGGGATTTAGACTTCTCATAGTAATTCTCAGACTTTTTGTAATTTTCGTAAACTTGTATGAATTCATGCGTTTTGTTTTCATGTTTTTGTTATTCTTATTATGCTACATACTCACAATTACACATTGCTTAAAACGCATCATTGAGCAACCTAATATGTTTAGAAGGTTGAAGCTTTATATTCAGTTAGCAGTAATTGTGAAAACAGGTGATTACTTTCTCAGATATGTTACTGCACTGTCAATGCTTTGTGCACAGGTTTTTATCGCATTATCTGGTTGGATAGTAGTGAAATGCTGGAATATATTAACGTTTCCAATAATCTCAGATGCGGTTTCCGGAATGCTTATGACCGTTTTTGGAGTGGGTATGTTTCTAACTTTGGCAGTAGAAATTAATGATACAAGTGAAAAGTTGATTGAGTATGGGAAAGAGCTAACTTGTGGTAAGTTTAACAAAGACCAGTTTTATTTCCGAAAATAGATAGCTCAAAAGAGTTTGTCCGTGAAGTTTGGTATTCAATTTACTTTGAACAGGGATACCCCTATTAATTATTTCAATATTTTGATGAATAATATGACTAATGCTTTACTACTAATTAATCCATAATGTTCATTTGTATATGTTCACTTTCAGGATACTTTTTAAAGATTTACAAAATATTCATATTTACAAACTATTTAAAACCTTACGATATGTGAACCAGTATGTTAAACGTATAGCTTTGGTAAATAAACCTATGTTAAAGCTTTTAAAATGTATTATATAAAACATGATGTAGTTTTAAATCAATACGATTTGTGTGAATGATAATGCTTTTCTGCACGTAAATCTCGCTATCAAAATACATATATCTTTGTTTATCCGTAACAATGTCAGAAAATGTCATTGCGTTATGTTGTCAGTTTACTAAGTCTGTAAATATTAAGTTAAACAGCAATTACAATACATCCGTTATTAATTAAATATTAATTGTATTTTTTTCTGTTTCATATAAAAATATAAGAAATTACTCTGTAATTGTTCTAATAGCAATACCATTTTCTTTCATGCGTTGATAATCGACCGAAATGTTCAACCCTAACATAAAACCTTCTCAGTCTGTATTTGCGCAGCACTATGTGTTCATATGCTGATCTAATAAAATCGATAATTCGGCCGATCTGCCCGGGAAAGAATTGTTTCAGCGGATATTTACGGTTTATTTCGGACTCGTCTAGTAATATGTTGTCGTAAGTAATATTGGCTCGTTCCCAGGACTTCAAACTTTCCAAATCGTCAGTTGTGTCGTTAATTAAAAAATTAATTTCCATTATAATCTGCTTAAATTGCTACCTTAATAATGATAGATAACTACCTTGTTGTCCACAGCGAACTTAAAGGAATCATATTGAATATGCAACACGAGCCGTAATCAGTTTCCATTTGTTGAAAAAGATCACTACAACTTTTGTCAATACAAAATTATGTCTTCACAGGATTGGGATGGCTAAATATACAACAGATATGATACTAATTTGGAGCTTATTTAAAACTTTAAAATAGTTTTAAATTTAAAAACGTACTTCAGTTAGTGCAAGATGGTTTGATTGAAGTAAATGCACCCATTACCCATCCATAGAAACCTAGCATTTAGGAAGAGGTGGGTCGTAAGCGAGATATTTTTTTTATTTACGGGAAATGGGAAACAGTCGATGGACAGCGGTATTGGATTGCGTAGTTATAGTTATTTTTTGAAGTAGCTTTTTACAATTTTTGCTTCTGTGCAATCCAATATCGCTGTCCATCGAC
>JAQFZH010004114.1:0-12497 GCA_034695485.1 Entomobrya nivalis | reverse complement strand
TGTGGTGACGAAGACAAGTGTCTACTCTGTTTTGGCTTCCTTTTTTCTACACCACTTTCAAATTACGTGTTTAATCCCACATCCGATTCTGAACTGGATTTAATGCATTTTTTTATATGTCAATCCATTCCACTACCTACTCTCTCCAGTACAAATTTTCTGAATCATTAAGTTAACTAAAGAAAAAAAATTGGTGGTTTGGTTTGGCTTGCGGATGGTTAATGGTTGCTCCAGAAAAAAAACTATAATAGAGTTTTTTATACCTAATTAGCAGTATTGCTCGTGGTAGGGAAAAAGGGAAAGATTCTTAAACCGCAAGCAATATAAGCTTTTTTACATGAGGAGATATTACATCAAATCCTTTTATGAATGATGTGTCCTACCACAAATAATTATAATGTGATTACGTATTCCTCCAGAGAGGAAATGGTAAAAAGAATAAATAAATGGATATGAAAAAAATGAACAGGGAAAAAATTTCCTTCCTTTTGGCTTTTTTTTGGGTTGGCATTTAAGGTCCAAAGTCTATCAGACCTACCAAATATTCACCACTCGCTTATTATTATTTTTCTTTTTAAATTATAAGATTCCCACAATACTTTATTTTTTGATTGATTACCATCGGATTGCATCAGTGTAAGTAAAGTATGGTCAAAGAAGAGGTTAATTCCTGCCGGCGGTCTTGTACTAATGTACAATGGGTCATAGAGCACAATTCAGAGAAAAGCTACCCAAGCCAAAGAATTTCTTTTCTTTTCCTAGCCATATTACTTATATTGGAAAAGGAAAAAAAATTGTGTCGAATTGATTAATCCTATTAAACAAATGTAATAAACATGATATGGTGACGGCACATAAATTAAAGTGTACTAGAAATGGTGACGTCTTAGAAAGAAAAGAGATATGAGGATCATCATGATGCTCTTGTTTTTCAAAGTACACATTTGAAATCAGGTCTCCTTGCTATTATCCACCAATCCACACAGATGAAGCGTGAACAAGAAAAAAGGCAATGCATGAGCAACAAACACAGTCAAAATAAAAAAAATTGTTGGCGTGTGTGTTTTTTTTCTACTCACCCAAAACATAAAAGAAAAGCTGTTTGATAATAATAGTAATATAATCATAACAGTAATAGACTGCGTTCCAACTTCCAACACAGACATTCCTTCCACCACCGCCGCCGCACCATTATAGCCCAAACAAACAAAACAAGTGTATAATATGCATGTTATGTACATTTATTTTTTATGTATGTATGTTTCTGTTGGAGAGAGCGAGAGAGAGAGAGAGATGAGATGTGATGTTAAGAGTGCCAGGATGATGCCACAAGCCGATTGAATTCTTTTTCCCAATCCTCCAAGCTGTTTTTTATACAAGAGAGAAGCCTCTAATCTAATCCGATCCAAATCGACTGACCTACATTCTTTCTTTCCGCCTTTGCGTAGGCTTCCCTTTTTTTATTATTTGCCCAGTTTAACAGACAGGGATACAGAGAGAGAGGAACCGACCTATCCCCGGATAAATTGTTGTTCTGTCCTTCTCAATTTTTATTTCCCTGTGGAACTCACACATTTATTATGACCACTACTATTTTTATTGATCCCAAAAAAATATATATAGATGATCAAATGTCATCATCATCTGTTTATGCGCCTAAACAATAAAAAACTGCTATATTAATTAACATGAGCATCATCTTCTTCCATCTTTTATTCCTTTTACGCTCCACTTCATAAATTGACTTGAGGGTGAAAAAAAAATCCATTTCGGATTGATCATAACATACCGACCACACCGCTAACAGCATTAATTAATGAATTAACTTTTATTCATTTGGTTTATGCCGTCAGCGCTTTTTTTTATGTAACGGAATCTCAAGTTTTTAGGAATGTAAAAGAAATATGAATATTGCTTGAGGATTTTTTTTTCTCTTTTGAGAGCAGTCGGTCTCTTGTGACATATTATTATCCTAATTCAAGAAAAATTTACTAAACATAGTAAGAAATATCCCGCAGTCAGGTTGTTTCTTTCTCCAGAGTAAAAAAATAATTCTTGCTTCCCTTTTCAAAAAAAACCACTCACTCAAGTGAAGATACTGGTTTGGTTCTTCTTGTTGTGTAAGTCGTGAGTATGTTTACTTATATATTTCTTTTTTTTTGAGTAGGTAAGGAGTATACTAGTATAATATACAAGCAAAGTAAAAAGTTTTGGATCCGGGCAGTCTCATGACCTATTTTTTTACATTGGAGGAATCCCTGATGTGGCATAACGTGGTATCTTTTAATCGTGTTTGTATGTATCCCCCCCCCCCCCGAAAAAAAAACCCTCTCCAAAACCATTATAATATATATGCATTCTCGATCAGCAGACAAAAATATTACGCATAAGTATCTATTATTATTTCTATCAGAGAGGAGAGTAAGTTGTGGGCCGTCTGCTCCTGCTGATGTAGGTCAACCTGTTCCACTACACCACCAGCATTAGCCATAGCAGCGGCATTTAGCCCACTGCCACCGTTTTTTTTCACTATATCATTGATCATCATTTTCATCATCATCATCATCTTCTTCCTTTCCTCTACATTTTATACCGAGTTGTTTTTGTTCCCTAAACTAAAAGTCTCAACTGGCCTGGCATGTAGGGAATAAATCCCCACCACCAACACTTGTTTACTTCGTCTCATATCATACCATTCATATGAAAAGGGTTGCAACTTTGCAATGGATTTTATTTCTATTTTCTTCCCCCGAAAACTTTACTTTTATCCTTTTAATACCTTTACTTCTCAAGACGTGGCCTGGCCCGACCTGGCCTCTCATCATTGTCATCTTGATGAGGCATACAGGAAATACGCAGAGAAGAAAGGTAAATAATAAATGAAATTAGTTCATCTCATCAACAGAAAAGGGCAGTCATGCGCGGCCAGTTTTTGTACGTACGTAACGTAACATCATGTTGAAAATTGTTTAAAACGACCAAATTAAATAAATATAACCTGCCAAGTTCACTTTTAATAAAAGGTGCGATATATGCATGAAATATGTATGCATGTGTTTATTATACTTGTATAATTATTTGCTTGATTTGGTGTAATCTACTTATCAAATGAGATCGGAACTGGCGGTGGTGAGGTGGTGGTGGTTGGTGGCAGTGATGCTCCAAAAAGTTTTGACCATGTTTGTGTGGTTACCTACCAACAACGAACGCCAGGCTAGTCACCAGTACACATTGCTGCCTTTTTCCCGTGTGTGTAAAAAAAGTTGTGAGCTGAGTTGAGTAACACGCAAAGATGTAATAGAGATAAAATGCATTACTACTTCTCCGAATAAACAAATATTTTGTCCATGTTGCTCTCATACTCATATAGCACACAAACTTTGTTGATTTTTATTTTTTGCGAAAAAAATAAACAGTAAACCTTGTAGCAGAAAAAAAAGTGTCATTTTGTCATGAGGCGAGGCCATTTATCACCGTATATGCGTACGTACGTATGTACGTTTAGCAAGCCAAAAATATTATTGTTGTCCCAATAAACGTCATAAGCAAAAGGAGAGCGCACATTTTTATGGATAATTTGGTTGCATTTTTCGGTTAAACAAGTGTGATAATTTGTATCACAAGTTGTTATTTTCCCTTTTGCTGGACTATTGACCTAAATATATATTTTTTTTCAAGAATGTCGGGAAGTAAAATGAAATGAATGTACTTGTTCCTCTCTTTTACTCTCATTGCAAGAAAGAAGAAAAAAAACTGTAAAAGTAGTAGGAGTACTGTCGGTTGTACAATGAATGAAATTGAATGGTGGTTGAAAAGACACACACACGTCATGCCATAAAAACAATACGGAACTCATATTTGTACGTATACCTAAATGTATTAATATATATATTTTTATGAACTATATACTACTCCTCTCTGTTCTTGAACTAGCAAACAAGCCCTTAACATAGTCAACTATGAAGTTTCAACAACAAAAGGCGTGATGAAAAGGAGCATTGATAATGTAAAGTGGTTTTACACAGTGAATTGGGAACCTCTTTTTTTCTTCTTCCTCTTTTTCCATTTTTCCTTTCCCAGACAACAATAAAATCTGTTTCCTTTTTCCTTATTTGTTTGATACTGCAACTTGCAAGTGACGATGCAGAGGAAGAAGGTGCAATACACACAACTGCATAGCAATTTTATAAATGTTCATATTAATACTTGTAACAACACAAATAAGCCATTGCCACATTGCTTATTAGAGACATGCATGCTCATATGTCACTCAGCCGATCTAAAAGCATATAAGGTGGGAGGGGGGGAGAGACCCTTCATGTTTTGTCTCATCTTCTTAAACTTTTTTTTACAATTAAGGTTTTCCTGCTCCTTTTGAGAATCAGGTCAACCACTCTTATATTGCGTTACTCTTAAAACAGAGCTCCTCCGTCAAATAAATTACTACACATTCATATGTCTCTCTGTACAATTGCCCAATAATCCAATTTGCTTGCACGCAGGCAGATGCATAACATGTTTATAATATTGACAATCACTTGTTTTTAAATCCTGATTTTTTTTATGTCCTAAATTTCATAGGTTCATGGTATTCCAAGAAACCCATCATCATCATCACACCATCTTTACATATCATGTTTCGTTATAAACAAAAGTATTTTTAGTGTGCCCACATTAGATAACCTGTATAGGTATGTCTGTGTTACAAAAAAAAACTCTTGGCACGACACATACACATGTGGATGATCTAAAGAAATCGAAGGTTATAATGTTTTTAAAAACAAAATATAAGATCCTCTAGTAAACATTTATTTTGCAAATGCGCATAACCCCACATCATATCATCGTTTAGATTGGGAAATGCGAAACAATGAATGGGCCAATTTGTCGGGTTCAATATACAACTGAGGATATATTTTTGTAAGCTTAATATATTTTTTTATACTGATGAGTAAAGCTGATAATTTCAGCGAAATGCACGAATTAAATTGCATCACTTGACTATGTACAATGTATCCATTCTCATTATTACCATTATATCTCATCATCGTCCCACCAAAAAAGTGTCTCGCATATTTTATTTTTTTGTACTCACATAACCAAGTTGAGTCGTTGTTACGATAACTGCTTTTATGCACACTTATTATTACAATTACAGCCATTAGCATAAAAAAAAAGTTTGTGTGCTCTTCTCTTTCAGAAAACAGATTTTTGTTTGCTTTTGCAAACTTTTTTTTAGATATTTTCCTACTCAATTACTATTTGAGTGTGTCGTTCGTTCGTTCGTTACCTATCACTATTAATAGGTTAGGAACGTGCTACTGCAGAACAGAAACTGCATTACCCTACATTCTCCTCTCCATGCTATTAATTCAATTTATTTTTGCAAGAGTAAATTCATTATTAGATATACATATACACATGTCATGTCAGCATAACTTTGGTAGAAAAAAAAATGAATAAAGAGTCGTGAAATATATCTGTGTGTTTTTTTTGCGCTGACTAGGATAACACACATGTGTGCTTATATTGCAAATTTATATGGTTTACAGACAGGTATAATTTTTTGCAATATATTTATTTTTTGTGATCATTGTAGACATTCAGCCAGGAATTGAGGATGATCATTTAGTCAGCTCAAGGTTGCATTCATTTTGTATTTATTAATACGACGGGAAAAAAAATACATCTTACGAAGAAGCTCCAATGCAAATATGATTAACAATAGGAGAAACTGGAAGAATAGGAGAAGAATGGGGAATTAAATAATGCATTGTTAAATTGTTAACGCGCATCGTCATTCCCATCGTCATCCGTGCATTGCAAAATCAAAGGAATGACCTGAAATTTTTAAAAGATGCCAGTCTAAGTCTAGTTGGTTCAAACACAAATTTCCCGTCAGTATTCATTTAAAAATATGAATAATGGTTTTAGTGGTTGGTCCGTGCCTCCAGGCTCAGTATTCAGTAAGCTCAGCAAATAAATTCTTTTTTTTCTTCTTTTGAAATGCATACATACTTTACTCCTTTGCCGGAAGATAAGTAATAAAAATAAATAGAGTTTTGTGACTAGAGTAAACCCACAATGCAAACAAAATAATATATATGTCTTTTGTTGTACAAATCAGCGTCGTGTTAAAAAAATATTCAAGGTTTTTGCAACGTGTTATGTAACTTTCCACACTCCTCCTGCGAGGCACAATAATGAAAAAAGTGAGATTGTCTTTTGAATGTAAAGACTCTCTCTCTCTCACTCACTCTGGGTATTAGAGTGAAGTAACAGGTGGCAAAAAAATAAATATAACTGATTGCATTTTTTGTTGTCCCAACATTTGGTGATGATCTCATGCAGAAAAAAAAACTAAACACACATAGCGAGATGAGATGAGAGTAGAACACGTAATAAGTGTGTTCAAGTGGAAACTACAATAGGAAGGAAAAATGTATATATATATTTTTCATTATTCCAAACGGAATTGCTTGCCTGCCTCTTCTTCTAACAAAACAGGTATAAAATGTGTACTTGCAAAATACAAGTAATGGAATGGCAAACAAAAGGGGAGATGCGCAAAGAGAGTATTTTTTTTATTAACATACGATTATCATGGTAACCGCATATCTTAAAAGTGAAGTAGTCGGATCTACCATTGCCATCATACTTTTATTCCACGACAAGCTTTATAAAAATTCTTGGGATATGATGGTACCAGCAGCATATTTTAATGTGGCTTCTTGGTAGAAGTTGTTGCAATATAGTAGTCATATACATAATTGTAATATATACGCATGTTTACTTTCACTGCTTTTAATCTTGGTATTTATTTTTTTTATTTGTTTTGCAGCTATGGCGAAAAAAAATTGTAATGCGCTGAAGAGGAAAGAAAAATAATTTGCATGGATTGCAAAGCTAAAATAAAATGCTGGTTATGTATTATATTTTATTGTTATTCAAAAAAAATGGAATATAGGAGGAGTAGGTCGGAAGAAAAAAACGTAGCTGTAGCTAATTTACTAGTTTAATATGCAATATGAGCTTGTTGAAATTTTATTGGTTTATTTTATTTGTCTGGTTCTGTGAAGTAAGTTGTTTTTCTACTTTTAATAGTTTTTTATTTTAAACGCTGATAAAAACTTTAAATACTTTTGGGTATACACTGGAAAAAATATATATTTTAAAATGTAAAATTAAAATATTTCTATTCTCCCAATTTTTTTTTATGTAAATTTATTGCCATGATCATGATTACTATTTCCTTTAACTTGTTCACAATCAAGAGCAGCCTGAGAGCTTGAGACAACCTGACACAGTAATAATGACCTAAATAAAGTGACTACACAATGTTGGCTGGTGTGTGTGTGTGTGGTGGTGATGTTTGTACAGAAAGGGAAACGGAAATGTGCGTTGACTAATAAATATACAAGTGATGAAAATATATGTTGTAAGGTATGGTGTTCTATGTTGTGTGAGTCGGTTGGGTAAGTACAGACAAGCAGTTAGATAGATGGTGATGGTGAGATGATGATGATGATGATGAATCACAAGTAAGCATCAGGTACCCTTCAAAGAAGCACAAGACCTAAGACATTGTGCATGATGACGTGGGAATCCCCTTTACATTACACTACTATTATAATATGTTTATCGAAGCATGAGTCTTTTGTGAATATTTCAATGTTGGTCACACTTCCGATTTGTTTTTCTCTATATACTTATTATTGTCATATTGACATCATAGATATATTTATATACACGATGATGATGATGATGGCTAGTAGAGGAGGAGGATGACGGCAAAATAGATAAGGACAAGAAGTGGTGGTGGAAACTGGCGGCATGAACACAACTAAATAGTTTAGTCAAGTCAGCTTCGGAAAAAGAAGTGGGCGAAGGCTAGCCAATACAAGTGCAACCGCTGCATTAAATATAAAAGAATTAATAATGTAGTAAAAAAGGCAATTGTAAATGAGGAGACATTGAAGATTGAGACATATGCTGTTCAACAAAATCTCGATCTCCTTACAATGTTTTTATTTTCTTTGAAGATATTTTTTTTAAGGAAGTTGCATTTTAATAGGTGTACTTTAATAATTGAAAAAAGATAAACAACAAGTTAGCTTAAGTATTTAAATGAATTTTAGTTTGGATTTTTTTTGGGTAAACTAAACAGTTGCAATATTTTGAACGGTGATGGTTGCGACAAAAAAAAACGTTTGCGAAAAAAAATTGCTTTTGGCATTTTAATAATAATTCATCCCTGTTTAAATAATAAATTGAAGCGTGCTTCTAATGCAAGATGTATAACATGTACAAACAAACTGTGTGAATGGTTACATGGGAATGGGAAGGTGGAAGTAAAATAGTAAAAAATAATATATGCGTATTTTTTTTCATTTTGTAATTGAATGTTTGTGCTGTGCAGTGAGTAAAAAAAATGTATGCAGTAAGTACGACACAACACCACGACCATATGAAAACATTACATAATGTCATGAAATATAGGTCAAAGGGAAGGAAGCGCCTACAACACACACACACCAGTATCAGTATCAGCATAGCAGCAACAATTACTCCTATCATCATCTATATTGTTTGTCTGTGTACATTTTTTTTATTGTCAATTCTCAGATAACCTATTGCACTCTACCTAAAAAAATATATTCCTCTACAGACGCAGACTATGCAGTTTTGTTCCGCTCTGCTGAGAATTTGAGTAGAGCAAGGGCTTAAACCTTGCCATTTATTTGCTTCTCTCTAAAAACTGAAACCACGCTTTAATTCCTCCACAATAAATTGTTTCGCAATTTAGTAAACGTTTAAGGCACTTTTGATCTAATTTGTCCTTACTACCATAAAATATTTCTTCATTAGTGATGTAAATATAGTAACGTTATTTATGCAACTCAAACAATTAAATTGATATACATCCAATTTAAGTATTAAGTCACATTTTTAATTTGCTTTAATGAAAAAACCATGCACTTGGCATAATTAAAAAAAATATGCTTGCTTTTTGCACGATTTTATTTTGATGCTAAATTGTGAGTGTCAAGTGACTTATGTGAGAAGAATAAATTTATTGCGTGGGCTTATTCGGAACACATACCAATTTAATTTATTTCATCTGTTTTCAATTTTTCAAATAGTAAATGAATAATATTTATGGATGTAAAAAAAAATTGGAACATGGGTTCCGGTTTACACGTACATAAAATATGTGACACCCACGAAAATGGTATTAAATTACACTGCAAATTTATAATGCATTCATACTATTTCAAATTTATTATGCAACCTGTTAATCGAGAGAAAAAAACTGGTTCTATGCATTATTATTTTGCAGCAGCAGACAAAACTATTTTCTGTCTCGATTTATTTGGTACTGTTAACACAAAACAAAGTGCAATGTCATTTTTGTAACAACATTATCATCATTCAACAGAAAAAGATAATTATATGTACATGAATATTAATTAATATATATATCAATCTAAAGCAGTTCCACTAGATTTATTTATTTGTTGAATAAAAATTAATTATTTTCAAGTGTACACTTCTCTCTCTCTCTGCCTGTCTGTTCTTATAATAATGAGACAATAAAAATGTGTTACTTCACTCTTACGTTGCGTTACAACACTTGCATTTTTTTCTTATTTAGAAATATAGTCAGTTAGGCAGTTATAAGCACGCAACAGACATTTACATTTATATTTTTTTGTTAATTAATGGCAGTGCTACTCAACATCATTAATATTGTGATTACATGGCTGGTGACGTTGACGATGAAGCATGATAGTTTAGCTGCCACCTCCTAATTCTCCCACATTAGCACCTGCTTCACTCTCGACAAGACTCATCGTTTTAAAATATATTTATATGCTACCTACCTACTACCGACTACCGACCACGCTATATATATTTTATAGAAGACATTTTTATTGCAACAGTTTTTTTCTTTGCTACCTTTTGTATTGCATTGCATTACATTGTTATAAGCTGCAAGGAATTATTTTGCAAAATCTGACTTTGGCAATAAGGTGTGAGCGAGAAGAGTAATCATGACAATGTGCAATTTGAACATTCACTTGAAAAATAAATAAAAGCAAAGCAATAATATAACATTTTATAAGTATATATCTATTTTGCAGAGAAATATTGCAAATTATGCGTGTGATAATGATGATGCATATGGGAATTTGTGTGTACACTTGCCTTGCAGTTGTGTGTGGTATGGATGGTGGCGGCGGGGCGAGAGATATAAGTTGAGATACAAGAGAGTGAGATGAAGCAACAGCACGAACGGTTGAAAAACCCCAAACCAAAAAATGCTTCAGCTGTTAAAAGCCTATTGCTTATAATATAAGTATTCAGATAAGCTTTTCTACATGCTTGATCATCATGGGCCCTGCCATAACAATACTGTCATTGTATAACATTTTGTCTAAATTGTACTTACAAAGAGTCGACTGCAATAATGGTTGTGTGTGATGCAATGCTAGATCATTACCATATTATATTGTTATTATGAATGAATGGCAGTGACTGATGTGTTTCTCTCTCTCTCTCTAAATCTGTTTCGCTATTGAATAATATTTCAAGAATGGGTAGATCTCTGTATACACCTCTGCTTGTGGATGTGTGTGTAATAACGTGCTTATCTACCTACACACACTCAAACACACATGCAACCCAAGTTGTTATAAAGGCTCATAATAATTTTCGACTGACCCAATTTTATATTGACTCTAGGCTGTATGAAAACGAACGAGCATTCATCATCAACATGTACGGTTTGCCCATTATGTATAAAAGCAACAGGCTTACTTCATCGCGCACAATAATAACGCGTTGCTTTAATGCTAAATTACATAATTGGTATGTTCACCGTGCTCAGCAGACAACATGGTAAAATGTGTATATGCCCATAAACGGCATGAAAAAAAAAATTCTAATTGTTTAGATAACTAACAATAACGCTGCTTCACTGCTGACTTGACTTGACACAACCAAAAAAAAAGTTAGAAATGATCATGGTTTTTTTTTATTTCTTCACTATCATCTTTGCAATGAACTGAAGTAGTGCACTATCAATGCCATGCCAGCTACCAAAAATGCTTTTTCGATCCCCCAGAATTTTTTTTATACCCCCGCAGTGTCTCCTAAACTCCCACCGTCAACCCTGTCAGGGTACTGACTCTTGTTAAAGGTAGGTGCATTCAAAATAGAGAATTTGTCAAGGAACACTCGCACTGACGTTGATCTCCCTTCAAATTCTTTTTTTTATATGCATTTTCAAAAGGAGTTGAATAACCAAACCAAAAAAACCACCATGCAGAGCCGAGGTGAAACATTCCATTCTGCTCGATTAGAAAATGAATGCCGAGAGTACGAAAATAAAAACACGACGGAGACGACGTCGACAAGACAAGACAACAAAAATATTCTATCTATTTTTCCACTCTTTTCATTTAGGTCACAAATTAAATGCGTGCATTTCGTATGCTGTAACACTAAAACCGTAACATGTAAAAATATAAATATTTCTGAGAAGAGTATGTATCTGCACGAATTTCTTGGAAGAATTCATTATAAAATATGTATACACTCGGCATGCAAATCTCTTTGAAAAAAATAACCAAACATACTTTTCAAAAAAAAAGCTGCCCTTTACTTTTTTTAATTCGCAATATAAGCAGGTATTTTTCTCTTGCGTACATAGTATACATGCTGAAGTAAGTAACTTTTACTTTCAATGAGACACAGTCTTACAATTGCAACGCAACGCAAGCAACATGTTTTCTGCATAAATCAAGAATGCAGAAAAAAAAATTGTTGGGTAATCACATTGCAATATAAACAGACTAAGAAAAGAGCAAGTATATTATATATTTTTTTATAGATGATGCAAAATGCATCATCATTATCATTCATTTAGTGGTTTCTTTTGATGGTTATGGCCATCATCATCAAGCATAAAAATAAAATAGCATCACAATAATCAGGATCATTTGAGTACTTAAACGTGTTACACGTTTAATAATCACATTCTTATGAAAAAAAGTGGTATCGACGAACAATAAACAAAGTTAAACAAAAAAGGGGAGGGATGTTACAACAACAAAAAAATAACAAACAAAATATTACTATTATAAACTATAGTTATAGTTATGATGTGATGACGATGATGAAAAAACTATAATGTTTTGTTGGGCAAAGAACTTGAACCTTTTTTTAGTAGATAATAATTTGGTGGTGGTATATGACACGGCGGTATAAAGATCTACACAGCTCATTTATTTTTGTAGTGGCAATTGTGGTGGCACTTGAAGAAGTTTTTTTTTGACAAACTGCCAAAATTGGAGTTCAATGTCTATACAATGTATAAAATGACAAGAAACAAGAGTAAAAGAATATATATCTATTAAAAAAAGATGTAATGGAATGTATGTATCATACTGACAAATTTTTTTTGGTAATGTAATACGGAAGTTTAGCATAAA
>JAQFZH010004113.1:0-12499 GCA_034695485.1 Entomobrya nivalis | reverse complement strand
GTTACCGGTGGCCATACCAGCTTTGCTAGGTGGTGCAGGTGGTGTTTTGGCTTGGTGGTGGTTTTTAGTAGGACCCGCTTGCTTAGTCAGCTAATATATTGCAACAAAAGAAGCAGTAACTATACAAATAAAACATTCCGTTTAATGAACTGTTTCCATTTTGATCAGAAATATAAATGTTTTACTAGCTGGCTCAATGCTAAGAGGAAATAATTTTTTGTTCTTATTCTTCTTGCCTTTTCTATTCTGTTGAAAGCCTTTGTTGTCAAATTTTGATGGAAAGAAAATCAAAAATGTCTTTGCTGCAAAGTGTTAGGATTATTTCTACATTAAATAAAATAAGTAACCGTCCACCTTTCAGAATATTTCCCTTTACATTTGACACAAAAACTGGAACATTTCATGTGTCCAAAAATAAGTCATTGAAGCCTAATATATTGAACAAACTTTATTTCATTGGCTTAATAGTGATTGCAATTCAATTTATACAAAACCTGTCGGACAACTCTAAAATAAACTTGATTCGAATTATTTTCTACGGGTTTGTCTTTGCATTAATGGCTGTCGTTGAAGTTTACAAAACTGGATACCGATATCGTACCAGTGAGTTTTGTTGCCTGCTTAATCTTATGATAGCTTATCCAAATGGGTTGCTTCATCGAAAATTTCCAAAGCTACGGCCGCCTAGTAGCCGTCGTCAGAATATATTGCTTTTAGTGCTAATACTAATTGTTCAAGTGTCAGTAGCAGTTGTCTTTTTTGTATGTATTCCTATAGTGGATATAACGTTAACAGTTATAAGTCCAAGCAACGACAGCAGTTTGGCACAATTTCCAAAAATATTACAATCTAATCCTATATTTAAAGCATTACTAACTGCTATAAAATTTCCTGCGTTGTACATAGCCTGTTTGGAATGCATGATGACAACAGCAATTTGTTTAATAGCTCTTGCAGAACTCAAAAATAATTTAAAGGACTTAATCAAACTAATATTTTACGAACGTGGATGTAATTTAAAACGTGCATACGAGTTAACGGAAATATTTTACCGTCACATGCAAGTGTATACAATTTTGGTTAACCAGTGCCTTCAAATTCATATATGGCCAGTAGTTGAATTTTTTGGAGCTTCATTTTCCATCGGATTAGCTTATATCTTTGTTAAGTACCACTCGATTTGTAACACTTTTGTTCAAGCGAGTATTGCCGGCGTGTTATTTACAAATATGCTATTTATTTGCGTGCTTTTTGAAGAAGGAAGTCAAGCTCTTGTACTATCGTCAAAGTTATTGAAAACCACATTTGTCGCAAAAATGGATGACAAATATGTTTTGTATCGAAAATTTGTTAGGAGTTGTCCTCCAGTTGTTCTGAAAGTTGGAATGTTTCATAAAATAGATCGGAAACGTGGTCCGTCTTTAGTTCGTTTTATTTTGCAGCGAACAGTATTTTTATTATTGAAGAGTAAGGAGAGTGTTTGAAACATAAACTAAGAAAAACTGTTACATAGTCAGGAAATACAGCTTTAAACTTTTAAAAATATATATGATATGAAATGTATACGAAATATATATCATAAAACAAGACAAAAATGAAAATCATGTAAATGTAATTAACCCAAAAAACAAGTTTTATCAGCTTTTTAAAGCACCTTAATAAATATGTAATATATCATTATTAATAAATATTCAAAAACAACGTTTTTTATTTCTTTTTTTCACCGTTACTGGTCAAGAACATTTGGTGTCATCAATAAACATCATTCATATGATTTATGCGTTAAGCAGCATTAAAAAATTATCCGTAATATTTAGTTGAAGTGAATATTTTGAGAATGATTTTTAAGTTTTTAAATGATTTTACTACTAAAGTGGAAACATCTTGTGTCACAAATATAGAATACCATTTGAACTCTCGAGGACAACATGTTTTGTATCTCAGTAAACAACTGTCATCGTTTTATTAAAATACGTGGCTTGTTTAAACTTTGTTATGGATTTTGTGTCACGGCTTCACTTTGTTTTTAACCAAAATCAAAAAAACAGGGCTAAATTTAGTTGACCTAATTTTATTTTGAATTTGTAGTAAATATTTTTGATCTTGATTTATAAATATTCGTAAATATTTGTTAGAAATGTAATTATTAGAGTTTATAAGCATTATATACAAGTATATATGTATTCCATTTGACACCAGTTTAGTATAGCCACATCGAATTATTGGATGTAGCCACTAGTATACAAGTTATTTAACCTACACAAAATGTCCAATAAGCTAAACAGTTTCGTGTGGAAATTTACACTCGTGAATTTAGACATAATATTATTTTACACAAACTTTGGAGGTCTAATGTGATAAGGATCTCATAGTGTTAATTAAACTATTAAAATGCGTAACAAACCTGAAATTTGAAAAAAGCTACCACAATTTCATATTTCGTTCCATCAAAATAACCATTCAATTTTTTTTCCTCTGCATCATCACAAATGTATTTATTTAGTCATAATTCGTATTTAATTTAAATCGAGAGTTCATGTATTCTTCATATGTTCCACAAAAAGCTTACCTTTTATGCTTTTTATCTTTAACTAATTAAACAACAAAACGATTAGAAAATGACGTCAATTAAAATTATTCAAAAAAAATTCTGCGTTAAGCAGAACACGCCATTGTTAAACTATGTCCCTGTATCCAATTTCATTCAAATCACAGAAAAGATTCTCTTATGCTTCCGGAAAAAAATTAAGTAAATAAGTAACGCTACTGGGATTTAATATATTTTGTTTTATTATCATAGCTTCTGAATTTATTTTAAATTTATTGGACAATTATGGAACAAATTTGATCGAATTACTATTCTAAATTATGTATTTTTATCATTTTGGTAGATTCGTCACATTCTTAAAACTTAATTGAAAAAGTGATCTAGTGGTTACAAAATTAAAATTAAATTATGGAGCATTTTTAATCCGCTAAACTCGGGTTTGCCAAACAAGTTTTACCAAAGTTAAAGCTGGCTCGGGTACTCCTAAAACATGTTGCATAACCCAGATATTTATTAAAATATGCAAGCACGTTTCACCAAATTCAACAAATTTAACATCTAACTAATAATTACGATATGATTGCTTATGTGAGTGATTTCTCGAAAACTTTAACAGATACGTTATCTCACTGCAAATACTAAGAATAAAATCGGCATAACTGTGAAAATAAATCTTCCAATATATATAATTAAGTATTACCTTTCCGTGTCCCCGTATTCTTAGTTATCCAACAATTAATTTAATTACAAGCACGTAACTTTTATAAAGGTATATAATTTGATAATATAATACTTACATTCTGGAATTTAATAATTTTGGTTTCAGTCTACTTCTATATTTTGAACATTCATCACTTAAACTTATTCATAATATTTTTGTGCGTAGCAGCTTAATGGCGAGTATATCTCGATAAAAATTTATCTGAATTTGTGATGTTTTAAAGTTTTTGAAGAGTCACGCTGCTGAAAATAAAAAAACACAACGGGTTTTAATGAGAATACTAGTTGAGTTGAACTATCTGTGTGGAAACCGTCGACCGTCATCGCTTCATAAAAATACGTCGAGTCTTTTAAATTTCTTCCCGATGTTCCGTTGCGGCTAAAGCTTCTTTCAACAACAATTCGAAAATATGCTTATTTTAGTAGTTTTCTACTCGTATCAAATGTTTTTGATTTCCGTTTACAAATTTGCTTAAATAATTTTAGAAAGTTATTTAGTTCTCAATTTATCGTGTATATGTATGTTTGTATTCTATTGCATCCTGTTTCTATACACTAGCTTGACTAAATGAATTTAGCCAATAGTATAGAATTTTTTACCCAATCAATATGCCAAATAAGCTATCCATTTCAGTAGGGTAATTAACACGCGCAAATTTAGAACAAATTTTCTTTTACATTCGCTTTAACGGTCTTGTTTATTATTTCAAATTACTAAACGTTGTACCAAAACAGAATTGGAAAGAGGTAGCAACCATTCCATGTTAAATGTCAATGCGAAATCCATTTCTTGCATTTTTGCTCAGCAGAACTAAAATTTTTTACATATCTTGCCGTAATTTCTATTTCATTTAATTCAAACGTCCAAGTGTTTTCCTATGATGTTTTTCAATATTTCACCATAACTGCTTGACGACATAACGGTCACAAAATGCCATCACTTAAAATTATTCAAGTTGTTTCTGTGTTATGCAGAATAAGTCATTACTAAACTATGGGCCTTTATCCAATTTCATTCAACACGAAGAAAAATTTATTTGATATTTCCAGAAATAAATGTAGTAAACCAATAACCCCAGTAGGGTTAATTATCTTATGTTTTATTATCACAGCTGGTGAATTGGTTTCAAAATTTCATCGGACTATTATTTTACGGCTTTGTGCTTGTAGCATTAACTGCCACTGGAATTTATGGATTTGGATTTTATATTCGTGCGAGTGAATTTTGTTCCATTTTTAATGTTATGGTTAAAAGACCAAATGGTTTACTATTTCAAGCACTTGCAAATGTTTGGCCAGGTTTTAATCATCGTCAAGATAAATTTCTATTGGTCTTTCTCCTCCTAGCACAAGTAACCAATGTGACATTTTTTCTGGGATTTTTACCACTTGTGGAAATAGCATTAGCAATTCAAAATCAAAGTTTCATTGCATATTTCAAATGTTGGGAGTATAAAAATATATTTAATATTTTTATAGTTTTGCTAAAATTGCCAACGTACTTCATGGCTTCTTCAATGTCAGTGCTAACAGCAGCGATATGGCTAGTGCTTATTATAGAACTTACAGATAATCTAAAAGTTTTTTTTGCAAAATGCTCAAAGAAAATGCAGAAGATGATTTGGATAAGGTACACTACTTGATATCATTGTACTACAGACAAATCCAAGTGTTTTCAATTTTGGTAAACGAATGTCTTCAAATATACTTTTGGCCAGTGTCAGAATTTTTAGGGTCGGTTATATCCATTGGTCTCTCGTACACACTCGTTAGATATCGATCAGGGCTAAATGCCTGGATTCAAGTAAGTATGGTCGCTCCGTTAGCGATAATACTAATTATTTTATGCGTGGCTTTTGATGTTGGAAGCCAATCTCTGCTGATATCGTCAAAAATCTTAAGATTGTCTAAACGTTCTTTTATAAAAGGCTAAGATAGTATAGTGTTTAGAAAACTTGTTAAAAGTCTCCCTCCAATTGCGATGAAAGTAGGACATTTTCATAAAATTGATCGAAAACGTGGTCCGAGCTTAATTCGTTTTTATTTTGCAGCGAACAGTATTTTTATTATTAAAGAGCAAGGAGAGTGTTTAAAAATATATGTTTAGAAATAATGCTACTCAAGTCTGATTTCAATTGTGAAGAAAAACAATTTAAAAATTAAAATTTAACCAAACTTGGATTGTGAAAAGAACAGGTTCTAAAAATGATTTAAAAAACTGCTTAGACCATTTATATTTTAAAAAATGTAACATTTGACACTTTTTTCACACAAAATCTGACCGGAAGTGGTGAAGAATGTATTGATTAGCTAAGTTTGAATTGAATGTGTTGATTTTGTAAAATGTTTTAAAATATTAAGTAAAACTTGGTTTATAATTGATTTAATCCGGTCAAAAATAAAAAAATCGAAACTCATAAAATCCATACGTTTGTTGATGCATTTTTGTAGAAATAGAACCTTTACTATCTCCAAGAAAATAATTACATGACTTTTTATTGTTATCTGTAAATTCTTACTTTTAAACTGTGAGAACTTCTCAAAACAGAACAGATATAGCCTATTTTATCAATTTTAGCCGTTTAAAGAAAAACAGTGTCTAGAGCATGTTAATAACATTAGTTCCAACTTGATAACAATTGCTGCTGAATACTGAATAACTTATGCAGTAATTTTAAACCAAATGCCATCGTTTCAAGTGTTTGAATGATTTAGACATTATAATAAACAAGTGGATATTTAACTTCGATGTGTCTTTAATTTATAAATTTATATGTCCGATTTCAAAGCAATTTAACGTTCCGAATATTAAGCGTGTAATCCTGAATTATCAACTTTTAATCCTCAAAGAGTCCTGAATTACTTTTATTACTTATCATGGAGTAATAGCTTTTAAACGTTGTAACCGTACAAAAGTATAAAACTGTTCACTATCGAAAAAAAGGGTTTATTGATTTATATTTTCCTAGCTTGCAGTAAAGTGAATATAGACGCACAAAAACACAATTACATTTTTTAAACCAAAATATATTTGTTTCCGCAAATATTACCTGTTTGGAATAACTAGTAAAAACAAATAGTGTTGATGTTTTTTAATTTTGAAATATATTTTTTTTAACAAAGTCAATATTTAGTTTGCAGGTGAATCTACAAAAAATCCACGAGCATGACGCATATGGCAGCTTTGTTAACAAAATATTTTAAAACTTCGAACCAACCTGATAGAATAACCAGAAGTATGTATTTTGGGAAACCATTCGAAAGTAGCTTCTGGAATGAGCTAGTTTCAGATCTGTTTTACGAGCCAGCAGTATTTATTTTACTAACTGTTTTAAAAAGGTTTTGCGATGCGAAATGTAAATTTATTATAAAATAATTTTTGTATTATTGAACACATGTATTCTTCGAAAGTTGGAATGACGCTAAAAATTTAAAATACTTTGAAGATTTTTGAAAATTCAAATAAATAAAGCCTTTCAATAAATGAATATTTTAAAATACTCTCAATATTTTAACAAAGTTAAGTGCTAATATTTATCTGTTAAAATAATGGAGCAAGAACAGTTTGAACTGTCACTCACTCAACAAATCATTAAAAAATCGTTTTCGTAATGCCCAATCGTAGTTAATTTGTGTTTTAAAATTCCAATAATAAACATAAAGCCATTGGCAAATTTCACGCCGAAAGATAAGTATAAGGACTATGGTAATATACATCCATTGTTGCATGTAAATTTTATTATAGTTTAAGACTTTTTTTCCTGCAAAACCAACAGTCGAAAATAATCCTTTTCATTCCCCTTCTCGAACCCCTCGGCTATTTCAAATAACGATCAAAGCTTTTAACTTGTATAGTAGGTTGTATACGTAGTCATGGGCCCAATGCATTTAATTTTTAAATATATTTTTACTTAGTTGTACAAAACGAATTTTTTTAAACTTTCAAGTGTTTATTTTAGGGATTTTTGGATAATTTTTTTTAGCAAACGACAACTTAAATTTGACCAATTTTTTTAGGCAGGAAATCATTGTACTAACTAAAATAACGCTTTTCCTTGGTTTATGAATTTAATTTCTTTCGTCAAAAACTGATGTATTTATCATCTAATCAGCAAAAGCGTCGATAAAAAAATTATCATCTAATTAGCATAAGCGTTAAAAAAAGAATTCATCATCATATTAACTATTTTGAGACTGATAATATTAGAGTCTGGAATAGGCTTAATTAACGCTTGTGTAACTTCAGCGCAGAAATGAAAGCAACTTTTAAGCGTACAAAAATCTCGTATCGTTTACGTACATTGATACAAGAGTTTGATTTTGATTAGTGTTCTAAATTATTTTATATCAGCTAAAAACTTTGCCTCGATTGAGTTCCTTTGCCATCATATTTGGTACATTGATAGCAACACAAAAGCGTCGAAATCAAGTCAACGACTAATAACAAGTTACAATAAAAAACAAAATACTTATATCCTAGGATACTTTGTTCTCAGGAAACTCAACTCAGTAATAATGAGCCAAATACAAAGGTGAATATGCTATAAAAAGGATGCAGCATCAGCCCTTAACTCTTCTTCAGTTCAACAATGATATAGTTAGGGTAATATTACGTTTTTGAAGCCAAACTCAACGCTTTATCAAGAATTATTCGCTTAAGAATAGTGATCTTAGTGGTGCTTATGAATAATTTTCACTATATTATACTCGAAGAAACGTTGCCTATCTAAGAGCTACGCTTATCCGATAAACTGATTTATGTTGCTGTAATTTTAGTTTTAGTGGACAATTAAAGTGTAGAATATCTAATTCCCCAGGCAAATGCATCGGTTTAAAAAGAAATAAGTGCGATTAGCAAAACAATTCAAATAACAGGCCGGAAAAAGCGTGCTAAAAATTGGCCAGAAAATAAATTCATCTGATTAGCAAAAGAGTTTTTTTGGTTAGGTCAAAATAATATTCTCATTTTTTAAATTGCTAAATTATATCCTACTACAAAAGCACTCGTACAAACATATGAACACAAAATTTCGGATATAATACTTCAGAACTTATTGCTTCGTACTGAACATACGATATTTAGAATAAGTAACTTTAAAACACGAAAACATATCCCATTACACATTTAATCTGATTAGACTAAGTAAGAAAACGTGTTTATTTAAATATTCATTCCTTTGACTATCTTGCGAAAGCTTAATTAATTTCTCCATTCCAGTTCCAAAAAGCTGGAAACAGTTCTTGTTTTTCAGTAGTCTGTTCCAAAGTTTCCTTCTCGCTCTAACCATTATCAAATCCTGTTTCAAAAACAATGCCGTCTCCGGAAACCCTTCAGAATATTTTCTCTTTAAGCAAAGCTAGTTATTACTTATCAATTGGTATAATTCCACCATTATCCAGGAAAGAGGACAAATGTTTTCAAAATAAAACATTGAAACGAGTGGTGTTGGTTTTATTATATTTCACAAGTCTGGTTGTAATAGCAGCACAATTTTTCCAAAGAATACTTTCTAGCCAAAAATCGAATCTTGTTCAAATTCTCTTTTACGGCTTTCTTTTCGTATCTACGACAGCCACAACAACTTATGGACTTGGTTTGTGTACCCGTTCCACTGAATTTTGTTGTTTGCTGAATTGTATGGTTAAAAACCCAAATAGATTAATACCGCATTCATTTCCTAAATTTAGGTCACGGGCTAGTCGTCGTCCAGATAATATTTTACTTGCTCTAATATTAACTGCTCAATTTACAATCGCTGTTGTGTTTCTTGTATTTTTTCCTCTGTTAGAAATAGCGTTAGAAATAAAGTACCATAACTGTTCGACAACTTTGTTTTTGTTTGTACTGAAAGTGTTTGTTAATTCAGCAAAAATTCTTCTATATATTGTCATTTCTATAAATGCGTCGTTGACCTTAGCAATTTGGCTAGTAATTTTAAAAGAACTAAACGATAATTTAAAAGACCTTCTTTTAATAATATTTTTAAATAAATTTAAAAACTTTAAGCATTTTTATGAATATTCGGCAACATATTACCGCCAAATCCAAATATATACAATTTTAGTCAACGAATGTCTCCAAATTCATTTTTGGCCTGTGGCGGAATTCGTGTGGACGCTAGTATCAATCGGACTATCTTACACATTTATTAAATATCGCTTATTGTTCAATATATATTTTCATATAAGCATAGCGTGTAGCCCAGCAACAACATTGCTTTTTATAGTTGTAATGTTTGATTTTGGAAGCCAATCTTTGTGTTTATCCGCAAAGTTTCTGAGACAAGCTAAAATGTTTAGGGGATATAACGACCAAAGTACCGTGTTTACAAAATTTGTTAAAGGTTGTCCTCCGGTTTCGTTAAAGGTAGGACTGTTGCATAAAATTGATCGAAAACGGGGCCCGAGCTTAATTCGGTACATTTTGCAGCGTACAGTTTTTCTCTTATTGAAAAGTAAGGATAGTGATGCAAACTTGTAAATAATAGTTTTCAGTGAAAAAATTGTACAAATAAATATATTTGCTTTAAAAGATGGTTATAAATTTAAACGGTTTTGCGAAACAAACACTACCATTGTTTGAATTTTAAGAAACATCGACAGACTAGTTTTATTAATTACTAATTCACGTGCGACCCCATTTAATTTAATTACGTTAAACATTTGATAGAAGCATACATTCAAGAATGAAGTTTTTTGCTGTATTTCACCATTATTGGTTAAGAACACAAGATGTCATCACCAAAAATCATTCAAATTATTGATGCGTTAAGCAGCTTGAAATATTTCTCTGTAACAGCTTAAAAGAATAATTTGTTAATTTTGAAAATAAATTTAAATGCTACTAAAAAGCAAACCCCGCTTGTCACAAATACGAATATCATTTGAACTATACGTGGGAATACATGTTACTATCCAAGTAAACAACCGTCATGCTTTTATAAAATAACGTGGCGTGTTTGAACTTTGTTCCAGACGTTGCGTCACGGCTGACGTTCGTTTTTTAGCGAAAACCAGAAAACAACGCGACTTAATACAGTCGATCAAATTTATTTTATATATGTATCAAATGTTTTTGATCTTCATTTATATATATTCATAAATATTTGTTATAAAGGTAATTAATATAGTGAACAAGAATTATACTGTTATAATTATAATGTGTGGGCATAAATCATATTTTA
Source organism: Entomobrya nivalis (assembly GCA_034695485.1). Lineage (NCBI taxonomy): Eukaryota > Metazoa > Arthropoda > Collembola > Entomobryomorpha > Entomobryidae > Entomobrya > Entomobrya nivalis. Next base: position 2,047 of record JAQFZH010004113.1, on the reverse strand, counting down.
CATCAGCTGCTGTCATGTCAGTTTTGAAGACAGCTCGAATTTATCGATATAGCCACCATTATACAAAATATTTTACCTATACAAAATTTCGAATACGCTATTCATTCGCGTCTGGGAAATTTTTGCATGAATTTTTTAAACTAATTTTCTTTACCACGCAGTTTAGTAGTATGGTGTGATGAGGATCTCTTGATATTAATTTTTTTTTAATTACCTAAGCAACCTGAGTTTGGAGTAGGCTAAAGCCATTTCATATTTCGTCCCATCGCAAAAACTATTCAATTTTTTTCCCCCCAGCAGCATCAAAATCGTATTTATTTGCCAATAGATTCTAATTTAAATCCAACGTCGAGGTATTTTTCTCACGTTCCCTTAAATTCCCGTTTCCTTTTTAGTGTTTTTCTACATTTAACCATAAATGTTTGAAAATACAGCAGTCATACAGACCGAGAGGTTAAAACATACTTGACGCCCCTGTCATTCATCATCATCATCACGATGAGGCCCATCTAAATACATGGAGAAAAATAGGGAAAAAAAAATTTGGAATGAAGGGGCACGAAGAATGCACCAAGTTCTTAGCCTGTACATTATAAAAACAGTTGTAAAACAATTTTGACTATATTATGGAACATAAATGTAAATTATAAAAATATGTACGTTAAATTTCATGTTTTTGCTAATTCTGATGTTCGATTTTTCGATATTTTTTATCCTGGTAAATTTAAATAAAAGCTTTTCATAAATAATAGAATAGCGTGACTTTGTTATATCACTTGTTTACTGACGTATGCGAGCAAGTATTGATTTTCTTAGTCGAAATTATTCATCGAAATTTACACGGTTGACGCAAATCGGCTTTTTATTAGGCTTGACTTTTTAGCTGTTCGATAAAATCACGAACGATAGCGACTATGAGAAAAAAATTATTATGTTAGAGCTATGTGGTGATTTTTGCGATGACTGGAATGAGTAATTAATAGATTTTAGTCACATTTCCATATATCTGTTCGTAATACAGAATATTGCATACTTAAAAAAGGTATTATGAAGTGGTAATAATTTCCGGTAACCCATTTTTATTCTATTTAAAAATCGATTATATCAGTTTTACGGGATCTTTGAACCTCGACGCATGTAGAATATGAGTTCGCTATAGACAGTCGGCTTTTACACTTCATCATTGTCAAACGAGTCATAAATATTTGTCAAAAATGCCATCTCGTCGGAGTTTCCAACTTATTTCTCTGTTGAGCAAAATTAGTAATTATACGACATTTGGTATCTTCCCATTTTCATTTGATTTTAAAAATAAAGCATTTTATGCCTCAACAAATAAATCTATCAAACAAAAAGTACTGCTTGCGTTGCACTTCATTAGTTTAACAGTTATGGTAACTCAATTTATTCAAAATTTATTTCAAAATCCGAAAGATAACTTCATTCGAATTATTTTTCCCGGATTTGTGCTTGTGTTATGGACAATCACAGAAGTTTACAAGATTGGATACCAATTTCGTACGAGAGAGTTTTGTTGCTTACTTAATGCTTTGATTAAGTCTCCGAATGGATTTTTATACGAAAATTTTCCAAAGCTAAGATCACCTAACCATCGTCAAGACAATTTGTTGTTCTCCCTGATATTAATTGTCCAACTTGCAGTTTTCATACATTTTCTTGTATTTGTTCCGTTGGTGGATTTGACATTAATAATAACAAATAAGAGTCAGCACGGCGCCTTTTTATCCTTTCCAAACTATTTACAATCTAGCATTACATTTAAGGCGTTTCTTATTATCATTAAAATACCAACGTTATTCATAGCTTGTCTTGTGACTATGATGACGACAGCAATTTGTTTAACTATTCCTAAAGAGTTTAAAGATATTTTAAATGACTTACTGCAACTGATGTTTTGCCAACAGGGAAATAATTCGAAAATCAGCATTTACACAACGGATTTGTATTATCGCCATATTCAGCTGTATGCAATTTTGGTCAATGAGTGTTTCCAAACTTATATTTGGCCGGTGGTGGAATTTTGGGG
>JAQFZH010004112.1:0-12501 GCA_034695485.1 Entomobrya nivalis | reverse complement strand
GGCAGTAGTTTTTCTACTAGTATTTTTCGGCAATTTTCCCAGATACAAAAAGCCTTTCTGACATCTGCTCGGCTCCCATTGCAATTCTGTAAGGTCATACATAACATAAGGGCAAACTAAAACGAACTACATTTTTTTGTAAGTTACAAGAAGATTTGATGAATCCCTGGTCAGCAGTTGTGACAGTCCTCAAGTTCTGTTTCGAATATGGCAGTTCCACAAGGATGATGGATAGATCATGTTTGATTGATTACTTGGAAACCTAATTTCCCCTAGTAACTTATTTCGTAAGACGGGACTGATAACTGAAAAAAGTGCACGAAGAGTGCTTATTTATCAAGCATGTCATATTCTAAACTCCGTCGCGTCGTAGGTTTTTCAGTCCATTACTTGTGTTTCATGTTCTATTCACTCAGTTTGCCAGAGACCTTTCTCTTGTTCAAAAATACTTTCTCCATAGTTAGCAAATCAAAGGAAAACAGAAAGTGTAATGCATGCACTGTACAACAATTGCATCTGTTGAGTTGTGCTACTAAATAATTTTCCTTTGCAAGTGGTTACAACGTTGTGCAAACAAATACATAATTAAACGAGCTTATCATTTGTTTAAAATTGTAATTATTGATAGAAAATACTTGTCTCAAACTGGGCTATTTATTTTCACGTGACGTGTTGTAAAGTACCGCAAAATTCTGCATCTGCAGAAAATTGCACCGACAAACCAGACATGGTGTACTTAAAATCTTGGGCATTGTACCTCTCACATTCATGTTATGCTGGTGCTGGTAGCCACTCTGTATTTTCATAATTGGAGTCAAATTCAAAAAAAACTACAAATGAGTCGGAATATAAAATTCTAGGAATATGGATGCCCATAGCTTGGAAGTTGGAAAAATAGTATATTTCTCATTCTCAACACATTTCTCATTAAAAATTCAGACGAATGTTAAATCTATTTTACCGTTTTGGTAACCAGATAAAGCCACTGGCACACAGATGTGTGTTATGTACCAACTCCTAGTTTTTCTAGTACTATATATACAGGAGGATATCTAATTATAAAGCAGATCTAATTAAAGAACTGAATATCAAAGCAGTCTACAAACTGGACAACGAAATTCTCATAAGCAAACAAATCTACTGACTGGTAGATTGCATAGACATACAAGAACAGTGGCAACAACTTCAGTATTTACACAACAGGAAATATTTGATCTGCTTACTACGTCATTTATGTATGTATCTAGAATGTATAGTAAATAAACATATTCGATTGTGCAAAACTATTCTCTTGACTTGCTGAATAAATTTTGTGAAATAATTTAATATGGAATAAAACAACTGCTCAAAATTAAGCATACTACGGGAATCATAATTTTCACAAAATAAGCTTTCACTTTTCATTTTTACTTCCTTATGTTTTATGAACCGCTTAACATGATCAAATTCAAAGGCATGGAAACTGTGTTTTGCATTGTAAATTGTGGGATTTACTACAAATGGAAATTCTTTAGGTTTCATGGTTTATTTACTAGTTGAATAATTCTGTGACGTGCTTGCGAATAGCTAACCATAGCGGCTTTTAACAGATCATTAGTTTTTCACAATTCTTTAGAGTTGAACTCTTTCTTATATTTTCAATTTTGCCAGTAAACAAGTAGGGTTTCAAACAAGGATTTCGAGAAATGGTCGATAACTGATACACTTATACTTATGCTCAAAATAAAGTTATACAAATATTTATGACGCTCAAGGAAAAGACTAGAGATCGCTCTAACAAATACAATGCCACAAAGATATTAACCTTTATTCAAGTACAATGTATTTATATCGCTTATTAGAACTAATTGTAATTTTTTCAACTTTTAGAAAACTGAAACAGTATCCAATTTTATTAGATTAGCTAGCATATCAGAAGCTTTAATGAGATGTCCTTCTTAAATAAATATGTCATAGATGTCCTCATCCGCTAACACTTCTGATTTCATTTTGCTGCTAAAAGTTGTATTTTGAATCTATCAGTCATTCAATAGAAAAGTTTCTAAAAGTTTAGTTTGTCTTGATGACAAATCCTTTTATAATTTAAATACAAAGATAGAAATAAATACGAATGTACTATTTAATTTTGAAGTGGCAGCATATATAAACTCCTGTATTTCCTTCAAGATACCAATAATTTCAAGCGACACTTCATGCACATACCTAAACAGTAACAAGAAAGTGCCGATCCATTCCACTGAAAACGAGTAGGAAATATTTATCGATGTTGTCTTTTCGCTCTTGAGCAAGAAGGAATCTCAGAAAAGTACAACAAAAAGTGAAAAACACATTTCCTCTTTCGATGATCTTGAGTGGTTTTTGCTGAAGAAATTGATAAATAATTTTAAGGAAGGTACGCAATGTGAAACTTGTGCTTCTCTTGCAATTTGAGAACATTTCTATACTGTTTGCTAAAAATGGCTGTCAGACACTACTTATATTTAGCTTTAGATACCGAAAAAAATAAGTTTGTAGAAGTCCCCTGCCTTAAGAGCCCAACATTAAAAGGAAAGAATCGATATCATTAAATTTTTATTACTTGCCATTTTGCCATGTAACAAATTAGAGTGAACCTTTCTCAAACTTGTGCTGCATTATCGTATATACTTACCTTGTTACATGCTGTACGTTTGTTTCTTCGACTTGGTAGCTTCGTTTTGTGTAAAAATCCCAATATTGATTTTTTTAAACTTTACAAGTTTCGATTACGTCGTGTATCATAGTCACAATATGCTAAAATGAAGGTTAAATTAATTTTGGTAATGAAATTGGCGCATCTGAATGGGAACATAGCAAATACCTACGAATACAACACATGAACAATGTTTGCTTTCCACTGTTCTTTTAAAACAAGTACATTTGTATTTTTGCTTCAATAAAATATTGAATATTTAAATAAACGTTAGAATCCCAAATAAATATGATTTTTAAGGGTTTCTTATAAACCCATTGGGTCGAGGGATATGATAAACCCTTTTAATACGATATATTCAATCACCTAATTAATGAAATTTGGCAGCTAATAAACAAAAAAGGTCTTCAAAAATACAGTTTAGGTATCAATAAAATAAAATTTCCATTAATTTAAACGGCATAAACATTTTAGTATGGTAATGTTGTATTTGTACACTTAAACACACTTTATTAGTATTTTAGACTTCAACATCAAGACATTAATAAGCGTGAATGAGCGCAATTTTAGTTCTTGTGATCTATAAACTTCAGTTAAGGAGGACCTTCATCTATCCTAAATAAGTCACGATAGCATGTTCTCTATAATTTGATAAACAACGAACAGATAAACAAAAACCGTTATCCAGATCATCAATTTTTTTATACAACGTGTAAAGTGTAAAGATATTTTTACCTTTTAATCAAGTCTATGTATATGACCATGATACCACAAAAACATACCAGTTACTACGTAGATTATAATATTTTATGGGTGTATTTTTGCCACATTTTCCAGATTTCAGCATAATAATGATTTTAACTGTATATATCAAATTTGAAAGGAACTCAATCAATATTTACTTTCTGTGCTACATTCGTCGAAAGTTTACAGGTTTACAGGTTTAGTTGTATATACAAAATGAATAAGTTACCTAAGTATTGTTTCATCTACTTTGTTTCAAGGGATACCTTCATCAAAAGTCTATTTCTTTTAAATAGCATCACGAGTGTTGCTCATAGTAAAACGTGACAAGGATTTGCTAATTTTGGTTTCTTCAGAACTCCTTTGTTTAGTTACCAACTTCATTAAAATACTTCAGTCAATATTCCCAGAAGCAAAAAGTAATTACATATTATTTCTTAACGATAAACGTGTTATTGTAATATCACGTGAAGGGTGAGATTAAATTATTGTTGTGGTAATATTTTTTTATTTTAGCTATATTTTAACCTAACGTATGCAACTTTACTTGGAGATAAGATTATAAACAATCAACATGTTTCTTGGGGTATATTTCCTGAAATTGAATACATATTCCGACTTCGAAATTAGTACACATTGTTTTGCTTTTAAACATATGTTATACCACGTGTATTTGAGTGCACATATAGTTATGATGCAATTTTATGTGCAAATCTTTTGTATTTATGAGGACGCTAGTGAAATATTGTGTGCATTTCATTATGTTACAAAAATATCGATTTAAAAATAATTAAATACTTAGCCTTTCAGTGACCTAGTTTATCATTTGAATATACCCAAAAATCTAAATATAACTGATGGCATGATGTTTCTCTTGTCCTTCTTTAAAAAACTGAAATAGTCATTCATTCAATGCGGTTTGAATTACTATTTTGTGTAATTTTAATAGGTCTCAGATTCCTTATTTCTGGTACGTGTGGCGTCATTCAATTTACACAGTGAAATCTCAATGCTCAAATTTCATGGCTTGTGTATGGACGGCTTTGAGTATTATTATTGAATTTTATGTTAAAATGAGTTAATTTTGAATAGTATTTTGTTATCTTTATTTCTTGAACTAAATGTCCAAAGGTCAATGTTCAGTTTACATTATAATTAGTATCAGTACAGTACATTTAGTATCGATCAGATAAGCTGATCGATACTTCTATTGTTTTCTTTCTTGATGAAAGCTATTTTTAGAGCTTTCACTTCCTGTTCTTTGTCATTGAGTTATTTGGGATATTTTGAAAAGTAGTATAAATACCCCTCGCAATTTTGTAAAGTGATCCTTTGGTCAACTGAGTTTGACAAAGCAACATCTGAGCTAGATGATTGCTATTTGAGAGTGACTTATCAACGCACCGATAAGTTACTAATAAAGTTCTGAAAGTTAAAGGAATTTTTGAAGTTGTTGTTTTTATTTATGAATTCATGATTTATTTCATTGCTATCGAGGTGTGAATTCAGCTTGTATACCACTTCAAAATATTTCTTTGTTTGTCTATTGTACGGATCACTTTTAATCTCCTGCTAATATTGTATTTCATCCTCATTTTACCATAAAATATTGTAACATTGAAGTAGATACATATTTCTCTGTGGAACGATATCCTATTAATATTTCATCATTGTGGATATGTATAAAATTTTACGTTTATTTCGTAAATAATGTAAACCGAGTTATAAATGATTGTGTCTAATGCATTTTCGAAGAAGAATGCGATCGTACAAAAAGCTCGATTTGGTTTTGTTTTAACAAAAGTATAGTATCTCAAGTTCGCCATATGCAATAATATTGAATGTTTTTCAGGCTCGTTTTGTCTGAAAAACACTATTTGGTCTTTTTAAAAACATGAAGGATATTGAGACATCATAGTAACGTAGAATTTGTTGTTGATAACACATCAGGCCATTAAATAAAAATGAGGATTTTTTTCTCTTTTACGTTGTTATTTAGTCTCCAGTATTGACAACAGACAAAACAAAAACAGACTAATGGCCAAAATAGTTGATTAAAAACAAGTTATACTGTCATCTCCAAATTCTCATCATACATGAACTCTGTTGTCTGTTATTTCAAATACATCATATTCATTGTATCTCTTGTTGTTCAATGATAAATTTCGTAACCATGCTGATCATAATAAATAATAGGCTGTATTGTAACGGCCTGTATTGGACAATACTCTTTTGTATTAGAAATGCTTTGTTTGTGTATGTTTTTTATAAATCCTACGTTCTATTCTCTTTTTAAACAATAAGAACACATTGACAAGTTGATTAAGATTTTTCTCCGTCCTAACTGTTTTTTTTTTCAAACAAATCAACTAGCAAAAGGTTAGCAAAAATCAATCTTTTCTATTTGCATTCGCTGAGAATATGCAACATTGCCGTATTGCTTGTGAAAACAAACAAAGTACACAAAAATCCTGTTTTATAACCAATGAACTTACTAAAAGCGACTTATTCCCACAAATAGTTCAAAGATCAAAATAATGAAAATAAAGATGTTATTCGTTGACTTGGCATCCACTGCTATTATTTAAAAAGGAACTTATTTCTCAGCCTGTATTATCTCATATTTTCGATGGTTTCACCATCTACCAATGATTTTGTTCATTAACAAGGAAAACAATCTTAAACCAAATTATTGAGCTAGATTTTGGTAAAACTTTGTATAATATTATTGCCGAAGTACACATAAGTATGTCTAATACTTCAAAAACTACCATTCACTTTTTTAATTGCTAGCAAGGTGCTATGTCGTTTTTCTATAAAACATTAAATACCGGATACAAGTTGAACAGAAGTTTTATAAATAATCTGTAATTTTAGATACAACAGTATTCTTAGCAGAACATCTTTGTTATTTTTCAAAGAAAAATTATATAGCCCTTGGATAAAGTTTCTATAAAATCTATTTCTAACATAACCAATCTCCGAATGCGTGGATGTTGTCATTCAAACGGCAACAATGTAGGCCATAGGAGTCATTACTGCTTCTTCACATGCAATAAGGTTTTTAAGACTTGCCAAAATTATTTAGAAAACAATTACACGTTTGCACGTGACATTCTCATATATAGTTTAAAGTATTTTATCTGCTACATAATAATAAACTATTTGTAAGTAAAAAATACCAGGAACAAGCTATCGGATTATTTGTTACAGTAAAACCAGTGACATTGTAAGCCTTCGCCCTATTTATACCACATACAGAAAAAACATGAAGATTTAAGTTGTTAAACTAAAGCAGAGTTTTTATGGACCAATTAGGTTTTATATAACAAAAGTAAATACATCATCCCAGAATGTTTAAATTAAAATGGACAATTATTCCTAGGCACTGAAATTGCCACTCACTTAGATGTGTAGTCCGCACAGTTTCGACCTGAGTTTGAGACGCTATTTTTACAAGAAACTTAAACATGTTGGAAAAGTTACCTCTTATAGCTAGTAATGAGAAGAAAAAATCACTTTGCCCAAATGACCTCACATAAAGGGTCCAGGCCCTTCGAAATTTCAAAACATGCCGAAGTAATCCCGGCGTAGAGGATAAGCGGTTAGACCTAGCGGGCTAATTATTTTTTAGACAGATAGACAAGAAAATTATCTATTTAGGTCTCTCTGGAATTTTTTTAATTCCAAAAAACGGCCGAGAAATAAATGATCGACAAAAATGCCAAAAAGTAAAGAGGCCAAAAGTAGTCCAAATAATTGGCATTTTTTCTTCTCATTACTAACTATAAGAGGTAACTTTTCCAACATGTTTAAATTTCTTGTAAAAATAGCGTCTCAAACTCAGGTCGAATCCGTGCGGACTTACAGAGTAGAACTCCTTGTTGAAACTTGCTAAAAAAGATACGTAAAATTCATTTCATATACATACATACATATCACTATACGTAATCATTACTAGTCTTTAGGCGTGATCACGTTTTACACAAAATTCTGTCAGCGTGAAAATTGAGAAAGCAGATGGGAAATAGGCTGAAAGGTTTGACATTTATTTTTACTCAACAGTTGGGTTTCGTCTCACTAATCGTGTTTTGAAACATCAAAATTTGTTGTTCCAGATAATTTCACAAGGAAAATAGGCAGATGTTTTTTTCTGACTGCAAATGAATGAAAAGGCTGAAATTGGGTTCATGGGATTTGTGGCTTTGACACAAAATTAACCACGTCGCGGAGAATCCTGAAAGGTTATATGGAAATTTATCAGATTCTGTGCAATATACCTGTATTTTGTAGAGTTTGTGATGAAACACATTCCCAAATGCTTAAAAGGCATTTTCATTTTGTAAAAGGGAATATAATTGTCATGCGTCTAAAATGGCGCGGTTTTCTCTCTTTTTAATCCGAATTATTCCCCCAAAATTTAATTGCGTGCCTTTGTTTTCCCCCTAATTATGTAATGCAACAAGACTATCTTCTCATTAGAATAAAAAATATTTTATGCAATTCTTTTTCGCTTTCCACAACAACTTTGAAGCTTGTCCACTTTTGGAAGCGTGTGGAGCTTATCAATTTGAAAATCGCATGCAGGGTTATGGAGCCTTCGTCACTACGAAGCTAGATTTTGTGTTCCTTTCTTCTTGAATGCTACGACAGGTTTACTTTTGATCCATGCATCAGCAATCTTTAATAACTTAAATTTAGCCATAAGCCTATACTGTACACTGTAATTTTGTTGTCTGATCTATGCCGCTCGTTTTAACTACCAAATTCCATTTGGCAAAGTTTTTTCCTCAATTCAGATGGAAAGTTTGTTTCTTGTGCACAGTAGAAATCAATTCGCTATTTTTCTGCGCCCGTTTGTCTTTACATCTCTATTCACTACTTCGTCCACCTAAACCGACACAATCATAATGGAAATCTGAATCATTGTGACTTATTTTTATAAATTTAAGCGTTGTAAGTGTTGCCTGATAGTCTTTACGGTACATTTGCTGGACTGGTCAACTGGCATGACTAAATTAAAAAATTGAAGCTTGTCACATAAATAATAGCAGTAATCCCCAGTTACATTCACGATACAATACGTTCATACACACAGCACATTTACCATGCATCACCATGAAAATTTATTCAATAAAACTCACATTATCAAGAGAAAATTTTAGGGGGTAAACAACGTAATGCAATTAATTTTTTGGGGAAGAAATCGGGGTAATTAGGCAGGAGACAATGCGAAAAAGGGGGCAGACAAATACACTGCCTTTGTAAAAATCCTTAAAGGTTCATTTTACCATTCTAGCCATGGCTGATATTATAAAGAAATGGCCTTTTATAACTTGTATGTATTTCAAAAGGAATACCTTTGCTTTTTCCCTGTACGTTTTGTTGGTCGTCTGCTGAAAGATTTAAACAGCATGGTAGCTTAACTAATGTACAGGCATTTGCACTTGTAATTTACCTCAAAGAAGCAACAAATAATTTCATAATTTATATTGTTATCCTAAAACCATTAAGTTTGAAAATATTATGTAGACATAAAAGAAAGCAAACAGAGTTGGGTAATGTTTGATATATATTTAAACTACATATAAACAACTTCCGTACATGAAAACTAGTACTTTCTAGAGTACATGCCAAACGTGACTCATTGTGTGTGTAGTAAACCTAATTGTGTGTTTTGTGAAATTGGTAATTAACTCTTTTGAAACATTTAACAAATGTAACATTTTAGACGTTTTTGTTGGTTGGATTACATGTTACCAGAACTATGGACCATGTACTTTTATGGTGTATGGTGTACCATAGTAAATTTTAACCGAATAGTTAATTTTAAGTGGAAATATTTTACTACCCACTCAATTTCTGCTGAAATACTAAATGGATTTACAAACCAATGATGCAAGCGTTAGATTTATTATGTCAACCATTTACTAGGACTAGTTTACAGGTACTTCTACTGACTCTTCTACTTTACTTGTTCATCACTGCCATATACCTTATTTGTAAACATCGGTTTTCTCCATAGAGATTTAATCTTATATTAATGATAAATAATGATATTCTCTCTTTGCACGACTCTCAAACGAGAATACATACAAAAGTAGTAATTGTGCTAATTGTTTCTACTGTAGCCAAGTGGTCCAAAAATAGCCATTTGAAATACTGAATTTCACATTCAAAAACTGTTGTACAATTGTAAATCATTTTACATAGAGTGATATCCGTGAGGAGGTTATTAAACTTGTTTTTATATATATTTAAAACTCAACAATCAAGCCAGCCAAATAGTATTTAACAATATAGGGAATGGAAACTTAAAAAATGCAAGCATTTCCAGCGCAACGCTAAATGATTGCAAATGATTTTGCGTGACATGCTGAAGCAGCTACCGAATATTCATATTTTTCCACATTGTGCATACAAGCTCCAAGATTTTACAAAGAGAGTGAAAAGGCCATGATTTTTTTAGAGTTGCAAGTTCTTAGACATGATGAGCTCCTTGCATTTCTCCCCATAAGTCTCCATAACTGATTGTTTGGGTAGTGTATTTGCATATCTATTACCAATATTCAGATATTGTAATATGCCTTAATTGATATCCTGTTATCATGCAGTCGTACGAGTCTCAGACAGACTCAAACCCAGTAGTCTCTAGCTTCCTCAAGCTAACCAAATCTCTTGTTCATATCCTGCTCTTTCCTCAGACCTACTCTGACTCTGTAGCTGTAAGCACACCTAAACTCTGTACATATCCATTGGCAAAGAACTCATGCTAATAAAGACTCATTTGATATACCTATACCTCAAACATACAACAGTTTGGTAAAATTTGGGTACAACAGGTATTTATAGTTTGCAACTTATTTCACAGGAGCATTTTTATTTGAACTAGGGGTATTCACCAATATTACAGCAAAAAATAACTTGAGTGGTATGTCGTATTACGTATTGTTGTTTTAATGTAGAATAGCCTCATTTGTCCGTTACTATGATAAATCAAATTCAGCAACGAAAGATAGTGTACGTCTAATATTTAAATCCTAAGTTCATTAACACTTTATTTGTTGTCTGAGGAAATATTCTGTTCTGTCAGATAACTTCATTATACAAGATGCGTTAAACTCCCTCCAGGCAAAAGTGTAGAATTGTTATTTCTCTATTGTCCTTCTTCATAGCAAAGTAATACCTCAACACAAGAAATATGCTAATCTCTTTTTGAGAGCTTTTGGAATTGATAACACTAAGCTCGATTTAATATAAATTAGTTTAGAGTGAAAATATAATTTCACTACAAGTGCAAGCTCAGTACTCGCGTTTTATACTTATTACTACATACGCATTAAATTCCTTTATTACGTAGTTTTCTTTGCAATGTTGTTGTAAAGTCAAAGTCAGTAAGTAATTTTAATAAAATAAAAAGGAGTAGCACCGTTTTAAGACAAAATGTTGTGAAACAATTTAGCTTACAACTATCCTCTATTCTTTTTTGCAGCTTTCCCTAGAGATTTGAAGTGTAGAGTGTAATAATATCGAATCAAGAGAATTGTACGTGAAAAACATTCATGCCAGCTTGTTAGCTTCGTAGACCATCTCCTTCCCAACATCATATTCTGATGCTGTACTTTCCTTGAGCTCAGTCATCAAAAAACCTTTCTTTTGTTCAGACGTACATTCTCCATAATGGTAAATCAACGAGAGAACTAGAGATGCACTGCGCTTGTTAGACTCCGTAGAATTTTTTTTGAGCTTAGATAAACAGACGGAGATGAATCAATGCGACACGCGACATATCACGGGTGATGACATATTATTCAAACGATAATATGATTAAGTCATGACATATATTAGAAAAGTGAACAAATAAACAATTTCATATAATCTTTGATGATACATTGTGGTTAATTTGAAAGAAAGACATCAAAAGAGAAATAGAGTTACCATTTTATAGAACATCTTCACTTCAGGTAAGCTACTATAATATTATGTACATTGTGTCTCTGAAAAGAACGTAAACAAATAATCGTCCTATTGTCTCTTTGTTTATTTCACAAAATATAATATTCGAATTTGTGTACGAAAGTAGTCTAACAGAAACAAATAATACGTTCTCCAGTAAGGATTGCCTACTTCATAGCAATTGTTTCGGTATAATATTTGATTTAACAAAAAACATTGATGTCCCTATTACTTTCCTTTTTCGTTTCTTTGTGTAACATACAATAAATCTTTAACGTTGACAACACAATGTTAGTTTTCTTTCTTATAATTGACGAGCTTTTCACCGGTGGCAGTTATTTAATACAAACATGCCGTAATGACAAGTTTAAAGAGGTGGAATGCTAGTTTGATGAGATGAAGCAATACTTTCTTTTTTTGACTTCATGAAAGACAGCTCTAAAACTATTGCTTCTGACTATATTTTAAGATTGGCTAGTCAGTCTACTGTCAGGTTTTTCAAAGAAAAACATTCGAGGCAAGTTAGTATTTCCAAATTTGAAAGCTGTCCGCAAATTAAATTCCTTTGTGTGTTTGTTGTTTACTTCAAGCTCAAAAATATTCATGTATTCTACGTCTGGGTAGATGAAGAACATTTTATTGCAAAATCCTGAAGAAAAATATTCTGTCATGTTATCATTAAAAACAAATAAGAATTCTTATGCAAATATTTATTTATAAAAACCGTTTTGAATGCAGCAAATTTTTATTTTGTCAAAAGGAACTTGCATTTAGTTTTAGACATTTTTACAACAGGACTTAATGTACCACAAGATCTATATCAAGTCAACAAATATTCAAAAAAAATGTCCTGACAAATGTAGGGATTTTTAGCACAGCCAAGTACAAATGTGCAAATATGGGTAAAAATAAATAGGGCGATGTATCGTCAATAATGATTACATATTTTTTGAACCTGTTATCATGGTGCATTATAAACACGTGGTATTATTAACTGCACGCCCAATTAAAAAATAAAGGTATTGTCTTAAGGCCCCTGTAGCAGCTGGGCAATATTTGAAAGTTTGCGCACTTTTGCAGTCACGAATTTGATTGGTTGTTGAACATTTTCATCAAACTTTTTTTGTTTT
>JAQFZH010004111.1:0-12504 GCA_034695485.1 Entomobrya nivalis | reverse complement strand
GATTATTATGTTCTATGAGTCGTTTGATTCAAAAGAACTTAAGGGTTTGCCCTTTTAAATAAATAATAAATAAATAATAATATGTGCCTGTTATGCCAAATGAGCTGACGCCAGCCATACGTGGATGTCCATCGGCAATTTTCTTCCATTCCATACGCTTCATCGGGAGAATGGCTGGAATGGCTTCTAAGTCAATAGTTGGATTGAGCTTGGAAAAATTTCGATGAGCTGGAATAGCTTGATGATGCATACAAAGTACCACTTTTATTATTCCAGTAATCCCGGAACATGACTCTGTCTGTCCAACGTTAGTCTTTACAGAGCAAATGATCAACGGCTCTTTTCTGTTTGGTGAATGGTACGCCTGGGCAATTGCAGCAATTTCGATTGGGTCTCCAACAGTTGTTCCAGTTCCATGGGCCTCAACATAAGATACCTGCTCAGCACATATTCCCGCTTCTTCCAATGCCTTTTTCATGGCCGTAGACTCGCATTGCACTGTGGGAGTCCCAATGCTAGCAGATACTCCTTCTTGTGCAATTGCGGTACCTCTGAATAAGGCCCAGATATTATCACCATCTCTTACAGCATCGGAAAATCTTTTGAGAACGAGTACCCCACATCCTTCCGCTCTTGCAAATCCATTTGTATTCGCTGAAAACGATTTAGATCGATCGTCCGGAGAAACAATGATAGGCAGGATGTCATCCTCAAATGGTGTCAGAAGAAGGTTCACTCCACCAGCTATCGCCAAATTAGTTTCCCCATTTCGAAGGCTTCTACAAGCCAAATGAGTAGCCACCATGGCAGAACTGCAAGCAGACTCAGTGGCAATACTTGGTCCGGTCAAACCCAAAAGGAAAGACAATCTGGCTGTCGCTGCCCCAATAGAGTTTCCAATATATTTCCGGCAAAAGTCTTGGATTCCTGCAGAGTTGAGTATTTCTTTGTAGTCGTTTGTCCAAGAGCCCATAAAAATCGAGCCAGATGTACCACGCAGAGTGCTGGGATTGATGCAAGCATCCTCCAGTGCCTCCCAAACGAGTTCATGCAAAAGTCGATGCTGGGGATCCATAAAAACGGCGTCTTTTGGAGAAATACCTGTCCAACATAGTTATTTTTTAACCGATTTAAATACAAATAAATGTAAAAAAAGGTCGTAATTTACCAAAAAACTTAGCGTCGAACTCATCAACAGGATTTTTCAGAAATCCAGCATTAGTTTGTGTGGAATCGGGAAAAATTGTGTGTTGCTGCTCCCGCAACCACCTAAATGGAGGTGGGTTTCCAGTACCATCGTCGTCCTGAAACAATAAATTCCAGAACTCTTCCAAGTTGTTCGAGCCTGGATAGCGGCAACTCATTCCAACAATAGCAATTGGTTCCTTCCGCTTTTTGGGAAACCGAAAGAAATCCTTTACTACTGCTTGTTCCGAATCGAGATCTATCAGAGGTAAAACATCGTTGTTTCGGATTTTCAACCAATGGTTTGCAATTAGTCGGTCACACATCATCCCAGTTTGTAGTAAATCTTCCACGTCCGGTTGCCCAGGAAAATTCTTCAGATTCACCATGCAAATGTCATTCTCGTATCTGGAAATTAGACAAATTATTAACATTTTACCAAAGTCGGGTTGGTAAGTAGAATAATCTCAAGTTTTCTTACCTAATCAAAGGTTTTCCATGTTCCAAAATAGTATTGTATTTTCCATCGAGTTGGCTCACCTCCTTAAACTGACTTAGCAGCAGGTTGGTAAAGCTGTTTCCATTTTTCAAACCTTCATTACGACCATAACCATATTCATCAATAAAATAACTTCAAAATAATGCAAATTTTTGTGGTAAATTCTTGGATTTTTGGTTGTAAAGCCAAAAATCGGTGGTGGGATAGTAACTGATGATATTTTTTTACCACTGACGCCAAATTCCTGTAGTTCTGTAACAATGCTATTAAAAACTTCAACAGATGGTTTAAACAGAAACACAGAAACGTTTTCGTCACATCTATTCACTGCAATGGAATCGTAATCCGTAGTGAAAATATCATCACAGTTTTTCAAAGCCAGCATAAAGGGAGACACAAAGGCACACTTGTCAAAAGATTGAAGAGCCAAGAAAGAGTACACTTTCGCAAAATCCTCTAGTTCCAAATTAGCAGAGTTGAGGTCTTTTTCCAAGTAAAATACGAAGTCAAATCCGTTAGCAAGAGCTTGTCTATATGAAAAAATACATTGTATTTAATTGCATAGTTTTATTATTAGGTATGTGTTATATTTATTACTCAATATATAAAAAAATATTTAACCTACCTAAACTTCAAGGGTAAATTTGGTGAAGCGATGACAACCAATTTAACACTTGTGTAAACTCTCATCAAAGAGTAACAAGTAATAAGTGCGGCTTCAACGTCCTTTTCACACACAGCGGATGTCACCCAGGCATGATCATTTAGTCCTTCATGAAGCAACAAAAAAATTACCCATGAAATTAAATACACAAATATTCAGATTAGATGATCAGTACTGTCCCAAGAGTCTATATAAACACTCAGAGTGTAAGTATATTTTTTAGAAATATTTCCTGAAAACAAGTTGCCCTCAAAAATCAAAAACATTTTGATAGCGTTTTAAGTAACGTTGTCATTAAAGAGAATTTTTTATCAAATATTTTTTAGATCTTTGCTGGATGTCTCACTTAATATTTATTTTATTTAATCAAGTTAGTACACATAACGTGTCTTTGTATACGTTTGGTATTACACGGTCACAAATATCGCCATTTTGATTAAGAACAGCTTTCAAAAGTGCTTGTCATAACAATTTTGATGAAATGTACGCTGTTATATGAAAACGGTGGTTTGCTATATGCATCTTTAAAAACAGATCTGTACCCAAACAATAAATTTAATACAATTTTGTTGTTTACTTACCCGTCATCTTGACAACTTGATCACGTCGCGAAATGACTTTTTGAGTTTATGTTCAAGAATTTGAATACAAACAAAAATGTATAGCTTGATAGTTTAAATCAAAATGAGAATACTTTGTTAAAAAACAAGTAACGAGCACAATGCTTACTTCGATAAAGTAAAACACGAACTTGAGACAGTGGAACTTGGAAGACACTTTTATATGAAATATTTAGCTAATGGCGAGCACATTGACATGTTTCCCGAAAACCAACTATAGCCAATGGAAAGTTCCAGTGGATTTAACCATTGGATAGTTCTCTATTTGATTATAACACGATTCATTATTTTCCCATTCTTTTTACTACACCAAAAATACGTGTACATACCAAATTATCCATTTTTGTACATATCCCTTACAGATTGCACGGATAAATTTTTTAAACTTGGAATCTAGTGTTATCTAAAAATATTTCAAATTTCCTTGGAATTACCCCCGTCATTCACCAACAACTATGCGTTTAATCCAATATGAGCGTAACTCTGATCAGGCAGGTAGTTGTTTTGTAAATGTGTCCAATTTACGATGCGAGTTCTATCCTTAATTTAAATACGACTTTGATTATACTATAATTACTCCAAACACAACTTTTATATCTATCGATATCATAATCACTACATTGTGACATGGCCTGCGTTGGTTTGTTGTGCTAAATGTGAAGCTTATAATTATTATTTAAATTTTTTCCTCTTTTGGAATATCAAAAACCGTTATCGCAACCTATTGATCAGAGTATCATGCCACAAATAGAAATGACTATTGTGGCTGACTCACAATGCTACTTCATTTTTTGGTACCTGAAGTTATTTCATTTTTTTATTTACGCATGAATTGTATGCATTTATTATAGGAAAAACCGTCTCAAAAGATGATTTTATCTGTATTTCAGTAGATCAGTAGGAACAGCTAAAAATATCTGAAATTTCCTTATTCATGTTTTCCTTTACAAAACCTTCTTTATCATGTCTAGATGATCAATTCATGGGAAAAATTATTTTGCCTGTAATAAATCTAGATACTTTTTTACCATAACAATTATTCTTTTCATTATTTTCCCAACACTGTACATTTAGCTAAAGTTAGCAAAACCTTCCTTTCAATTATATTGTTTTTTTTGTTTTTTTTTCTCTTTAAAACGTCAGTCAAATTGATTATATTGTGCCATGTGTTTGGCTGACAAGGAAAGTTGGTACTATCTCAGCTAGTAAATATTTTTACACCTTTTTCATGTTATTTTTGTGCAAGCCATCGTTATCACATCACTTTAATCAATATGCGATGAGGCAAAACGAAACGAATATTATTGCATATCCAAAATTATTTTCCCTAGACCTATAAATAGCAATATGTAAAAAGGAAGCTCTAAAATCGGCTCAGAAGTTTGTTCCCACTTATAGTCAGCAGACCAGTCAAAAAAACTGACAAAAATATCAACCACGCCTTGTTCATGTTAATGGGAAAGAAATCATGGTTTATCAGGCAATCATGATCAACCTGCATGGTTTTACTTAATAAATCCGTGGTTGTTGTGTGAAAAAATTTGCGTGAGTGTTGATAGTAATCGGTGAACTGAGAACTTTTTTCATTCACGCTTTATCATGCCTACAAATATCCTCTGTAGTTATTAAATAGTTTCTAAACTACATGAGCATCTACGATGCCAATTTATAATTGTCTTGGTAAAAGGTTAAAGCTGTTGTAAATACTTAGCTTTATAAATATGGAAATGGGGTATATTGGAATTCCACATGGTTTACGTTGATGAATGATTTGGTTATTAAGAAAGTGTATCAGAATATGAATTAAAATTGTAATTTTATTCATTCGTTGTCATACCATTACTATATGAGAACTAGTTTCCATATGTGGACACATTAAACATATAAAATAGTAATTTGGTAGATATTAAGACAATTACCAGTTCAACTTTATGTATGTATATTTATCATAAAATATTTTTTGAGGTTTGTGTTCGTTCCACTTTTATTGAAAATGTTCTACCATATGTACATAGTTTTTGACTACCTTCGTAGCTGCCTGCCAATTAACATAATAACTAATATAGAAACAACTACAAAATATGCTGTAGTTATCAAAAATCCCTGCCAGACATGTGGATGACTAAACCCCCAGCCACGTATCATCAAGGACCTTACAGCTTCACCAGACAGCGTCATAGGCAAGTACAAACTTAGTTCTTGTATAATATTTGGTAACCCTTCTAGAGGCCAAAGTAGTCCAGATATGAAAGCATTTGGTAAAACTAATGCTATGATTCCAATAGCAGCTTGGGATTCGTCACCACAAAAAAGTGCAAGTAGCAACCCCACTGCTAAGCCACTTAGGCCTTGAAGCATGCAAAGGGCTAAAATCAAAGGAAGAGTTGAGAGATAAGAAACAAGAGAAAATCCAAATTGAAGAACTAATATCACCAAAATAGACTGAAGTAGTAGAACGGGGGACTGGGCTATTGCATATGATATTAAAATTTCCCAATTTTGTGCGCCTCCGGCTATACTTCGTTCTAGAGTACCGTCTCGTTTTTCACTTATAAAGCGAATGGCTGTGGTCAGCGAGAAGAAGTATGTGAGTCTACAAACATGTATGATCGTATTTAATAGATATTTACAAATGTTTAAGTAAAATGATATTTAGATATTTGGATCATACTCAATTGCTAAACTGGGTCCTACGTATTTTAAGGATGTCATCTTTTTCTCTCCGATAATTGGATTCATGTACTAGAAAATTTAAATTATTTTTTGAGCTGATATAAATTAATTAAATGGAAATGGCATCTTTTGATGTACCTGCAATGGAAATTCTGCTATACGTTCATCATATCCGCAGCTTTTCAATATTATTTTTGACGAGTTTTCCAACGCCTCGTACATTATTGTTTTGATTTTTCCGTAAATCAAAGTGTCTACAAAAATAATTTAATATAAACTCAAAAATAAAAGTTATACTAAAATGACTAGCAAATATATTTAAAACGACAGAACTTGTTTGATCCAATCTTAAAATAATTTTAGAATCGTTCCATTCCGCCTTTCCAGCGTCGTCCTCATCAAAATATGACGATGTTCCCATTAGGACTCTGTTTGTCAAGGCATTTGTATAGTTTTTAGAAAAGTGGATGAAACCCCAAATATTCCCTTCTTCAACGGCTTCTGTAGCTGATTCAGTTGTTTCAAAGTCGATCTAAAGACATTTTGAAGATACTTTTTTTTAATCAAATCAAATACACTTTAAATACGATTTAATTAAATATTGCGCGTCTACCAATTTGACTGCATTTCCAATTAAACTTTCTAAGAAAACGCAGCTTAGTTGTTCCGCTCGGCAATAATCTTGAGTTGTGTCATTTTTTATGCAACCAATATAGTTTCCAGTGCCTCCATTGATATCATCGTTTACTACTCCCAAAGATATATTGTGAGGGTCGTCTTGAAAACCGATGCACGTAACAAGCATGCACATTGTAGGAGTCGCGGTTATGAATAGTAGCATCCTGTAAACCCATTTAATTACGTATTTATAATTGATATTGTGACAACCCGATAAAAATTAGTAGTTAAATTTAACCATAAATCCACACATTGCATATATTACCATAAATTCCGAATCAGACACTTGTAATTCTTTCCAACAAGTACGTGGATTCTTCTTATTGAACCTTTTAAATAAAATGCTTGTGACGACCTTGAACCGTGGATACCACTAGAATTCGGAGAAGAAGGCAACGCTATCTGTTGACTTGTGTGTTGCTGGCATAATGCAAGAAATACTGTTTCCATGGAGTTTGCATGATTAGTCTCATACAAATTAGAGGGAGTATACTCAGCAATCAATTGCCCGTTTCTCATAAAGCCTACAATATTTGAGCCCTTGGCTTCATCGACGTAATGTGTTGTTAGTATTATGGTTGTACCTTTGGTGCTAGCCAAATAAGTTAGGTGATCCCAAATGCTAAAAAAATAGAGAATAATGCAATGAGGTCCACAATTTGCTTCAATACAATGCTTCAAGTTAGTCTTACAGCTCTCTGACAAGTGGATCCACTCCAGAGGTAGGTTCATCCAGAAGTAATATTTCTGGCTGGTGAACTAATGCAACAGCTAAAGAAAGACGACGTTTTTGTCCACCGCTGTAAAGTAATTATAAAATTAGTAGCATTCAGTCAGCTAAATTTAATACTTCTAAAGTATTGCAGTAAAAGTATTTACCTGAGAGTTCCTACAATTCGTTCTTCTGGAGGCAATAGCAACAAGTTTCTTAAGTAGTTGATTCTCAATTTAAAAAAGTTGTTTATTTTTGTGTTGCTATCGCAAATGCCAAATAGTGTTCCAAAATAATAAAGTGTTTCAGAAATGGAGAACTCCGAATACAAACAGGTTTCTTGTGGCATGTAGCCTAATGCGCGTGATGACGTAGAAATTTCTAGTTTACCCTTTTCCATTTCACAAAGTCCCATTATTATTGAAATAACCGTAGTTTTTCCACAGCCGCTGCTTCCCAACAGGCTATACCTACATAAATGGAATAACACTTATATATATAATTTCTGTGATAATATATTATTTGTTATTAATTTCTCCATAAGAATAACTTACAAGGAACCTCTGGGCACGTTTAAATTAAAGTTTTCAAGAACTGTAACCGAACTTAATTTTTTTGTCAAAGGGGTACCTTCCCTGAAGCTTTTAAAACCATTCGAAAGTCTAACCGCCATTGAGCTATCACAACTTCTAACAATATTATCGCCATTCATTTTACTGCCTTACCGCTTTTATTGATACACTTCTGGACAAAAATATGGAGACTAAAAAAACAGAACTAATATAGACAGCGGGCAAAGACCAACTGGACGCTTGGCCAAACCTCAATTTTTTTACTACGTTGAAAAAAATCAGTTCTAGAAGCTATTGAATTCGGAGTAACATTTCATTTAACTACTATTTACAGTAGCAAAATACTATCTCAATTGTTTATCAAGTTGCCATCTTAGGTATTAGCAAACCAATTAGATAACCTAGTTCCATACTGCTCTACTACCTTCTCCAAATATTAGATCTTTTTATCAAAGGGAAGTAATCTATAAAAAAGCCATCTCCATCTTTGCAAAAATCTGATACAATAATTGGCAGTATGAACCCAAATAAATTATAGTACAAATTGCATTCTACCGTGAAGCCAACAACGCTTTGGTACTATATCAGTCGAGTGTGGCAAAGGAGGCAGTTTTCCTTCATTGCTGACGATGCACTCGCAGAAATTAGTGAGATGGTTATTCATATAAAACATGAGAACTAAATTCACAAACTGATCGATTTTATTTGATAAAGATAACTCTTTCGACAGAAACATGAATAAGGAGTTTTCTATCAAATATTCTTAATAATACAGTGTACTTTTCTCACTACCTAGACGTATTTCACAACAACAAAATACGTCAAGAATTTTCTCGAAATTGTTGGAACATTATTGTCCATAAAGCATGCAGCATATATAAGAATGGATATGAAGATAAAAACGTGTGCGAAAATTTATTTTCTGAGCCAAAAACAAAGATATAAATATTGATAAAAACAACATAATTAACTAGAAGTTTTCTACGAATTAACAAATATATTTGCAATAAAACATTAACTATCGCTTTCGAATCTCAACCATTATTATGACATGGTAATGGGTACCATGGGTTGTACTTTTCCACCATTGCAAATAAAGACGCTTGAAAGTCATATGTAGGTATGTGGACTACAAACTAACATGGTACCACATGCCTTTTTAACAATTCCACTGAATGTTTGGGTTCAACCTTGAAAATCATAACAAGGCACAACTTATCCTTGTCCTTTTTGTAAATTTCTTTGAGTATTCTCCTTCATTTGTTTTTTAATCGGTCAGTGTGGTGTTGGTCACCTTTTTATGGAGTTATTAGTAAAATTGCGTTAGTCAAGTTGGTTGTCAGCACAAATAAATAATTATTCACTGCATACTCATCAATTGAAAATTGTTCCCCGCAGTTGATTTGTAGCTCTCTTTGTGCTTTCCATTTGACAGTATAGTAGTAAGTTCGTTTCCTGTTTGCATGCATTGCCCATCGTTTTCTCTTTTTGTTGACAAGCTGCTTGCTATACAATCTTGCAAAAAGTAAAATTCTCAGCAAAAATATAACAATGCCTATTCCACCAGCAAATGCAGCAGCAGTAGCAGCAACAATAAATACAGGTAAACTATTAAACGCATTAATACTCAACCAAGCGAATAACGTTAATATAACTTGTATAAATGTGAGTCCATGTAAAATCTGCTGACAAATAAAATCCCTTATTATCATTAACATTACACTAACAATCATATAAAAACTAATTAGCTCAGGCTCACTGTAGTTTCGAATTTGCAAAAGTAGCGATTTTGTGTACTGCTTAAACTGAACCCCTAAAATTATCAGGTAAACAAGTATAATGAATAAGTACTTGAAAATTATATAAATTAAAATCAGATTAATGAACATAGCAAATAGGTCGTAAGTTATGATTGAGCTCAATGATCTGTAATGAGCGTCTGGCAGAACCAAATGATTCAAAATTACAAAAACTGGATCCAGATCAAAGAAAGTGTGGACAATCGGACAAGGAATTATGAAAACATTTATACCGATCATAAAATATATCATCAATATTCCAGGAACATCATTTTCTATTGTTTCGACTGACGTACCTAAAAATTTAGAAAAAATCTTAACGTTAATTTTAATATATTTGAAATAATTATGCATATTTTGTATTTCAACTTACATATTTCTAAACCACTGTTAACGAACTGATTTATAAACGGTAGAACATCTAAATGTTTCATTAGAAGATTACCAGAGACCAGAAGCAAAATTATGCCAAATAGGTGAACAAGCATAATAACCACCTGAAGTATTGTAATATTATTGGAGTTTTGTAAATGTAGAACTTTAATTGTTATGACAGCTAGACAACCACAAATATATAAAAAACTTAAAACTATAAATATGCTGTTCCAAATTAACGTCTTTAGAGAAGATCGTTTTTTAAGTAACTCGACATTATTATTTTTGCGACTTATGTCGAATTTAATGGCTGGAAAACGCCCAAACGAATGGAAATACAGTAGGAAAGCTATATGTAAATAGGGGCTTATAGCAGAATTAGTGTTTTCCATGTTCGTTTTTAATATGGCCGAATTGCAAAGAAATATCCAAGTCTATTAATCGTTTTTCTGAAAATGTTACTAGAATGAATATATACGTATGCACAGCTTTTGGGCTTGAAGAGGAAGTCAAAAAATATTTTACAATAACAAAAAATGTATTAAAAAAGGGAAATCTAAAAATACAATCTTTATTTATTTTAATAGAAGTCGATGTAGTTTAATTCCGGTATATATTTGACTACTGGAGGCTTCTTTTTAATGCTAGTTTTTAGTAATATTTTACATATTCAATTATACTTTGTCTAGCAAACCTTGGTGAACTCATTGCAAAATAATCTTGAAATAAATTACAGATATTGAAAATTTATTAAATTGGTTTGGTTTTGGAAAAAGAACTGTTTTTTAAAGTTCGTTTAAATAACATGGATAAGTATGACCATAATAATGTGTAGTTTGCTTTTCTAAGTACCCTTATGTTTATCCTGTTGGTCAAAAAATAGTATTTTGTACCACCGCACAATAAATACTGTATTTTTTTACAATATCCTGTAAATTGGCAAAAAATAGCAGCGACTTTAAAATCACTTTTGGAAAGGACGCTACTGCCATATGATTAGAAGCACAGTGTGAACTACAACTCCAAAAAATGACTGAGGAATAAAAATGTATGGATGTTTTGGAATTTTACGAAAGCTTATGCAAAAAATATAAATAAATGCTTGGTGGGTAACATAGTTTATTTTAGGAAGATATTTTATTTTTAGCGGAAACATATTTCCGGGCTCAGCTAAGAATACATTTTTTTACATAAAATAAAAAATAATTTAATGTTGGTAAGTTGGTCATTTTATATAAAAACTTTACCATATTTGGCACGAATAAGTTCAATTGTTTTGTATCTAGAAGGAAGTCTCTGCATGATGACTCAAGTAACCGAATAATCTACACTAAACATATTTCTAGCTTTGATTAATTTGCATTAACTTTAGTTTTAGTTCACAAATACTGTAGTTTAAATTATTCGATTTTCTTATTGATTTTTTCTATTAATAGAGCATATTTAAAGCTCATGTATATTTTATAACCTGTTTTTAAAGATAAAAAAATTTAAGCTTAATATTACAAAAATCTACAATTCCATGGCCAATATTGGGAAAAATTTAACTATGGATGTGGGTTTAAAAAAATATTATCTATAAACATTTAAAAAAAATCAAATATAAATTATGTTCCGTTTAACCTAACAAAATGCGACGTTTATTATTTCTTTATTTTGGACTAACATATTTCCAACATGAATCGCGTCTAGCCTGTATACACTCTCTGGTCCGGACTCTAACAATTAATTGTAATTAATTTTAAAGTTCCTAAATATATGTAGCAAATAAACCAAGACCAGTCTGCGCAAGACCACCTATTGAGTTTTGGTAGCATTCGCTTAACTTTAGAATGATTTTTTGAAAACAAGTTTATTTGCGTGCCGGTTTAAATGCATATTGCGGCGCTAGTCTAATTTTATTTCGGTTATAATGTAACTTGTTACACATAATTAAAAAGTATTAACAACGCAGCAGCAAAACGTTTACTACCTTATCGTTAGGTACATTAACAATAGCCTACGTGATGAAAGAGTTGTTTTCAAAAACTTTTCTATTATTTGAAACATCCCAGAATAGATATTTTTGTCACGAAAAAATTTGAATAAATATTATTTTGAATATTGCTATTTAGTTAAGCAAATAACATCCATGTCACATTTATCTCTTTTGGACAATTTGCCACTTATCATTGGACAAACATCGCATGTTAAAAATGAAACATTTTAACAAAATGAACAATAGGTATAGAAATATAATTTGCTTGAAACTTTTCTCGACATACTTACTGTGCACTTTGCAAAGTTATACAAAATCTCGTGTAGATGTATGAATCACGATATTTAAATCCATTCACTAAACAAATATGCAATTCAACTAACTCCATAATAAATTTAATTTTTACCTTAAGCAACATAGCTTATAAGTAAACTACCTGCAAAAATATTAGACCACCTGCATTATCTTTTTCAAATATAGGTACAATAACCTTTGCTGAATCTAAACGTAGTCTTTAATTCTAACTGATAGAGAGTGTGCCCCCATTTAGATCTTTAGATTTTTACTGAATTGTTTTTTTAAACATCTCAAAATCAAAATGGGAACTTATACATTTACACTTTTACTATTCATAAAATTCCTACACAGTACCTATAGCCAAGCTACAGTACCCGGAGTACCGTCATTTGACCGGAGACCATTTGACATAAACGACATAAGACCGGAATTTTTAGAAACAACGACACTTT
>JAQFZH010004110.1:0-12505 GCA_034695485.1 Entomobrya nivalis | reverse complement strand
TGAATTAGAATTTGCACTGTTAAGCAAAGAAAGGCAACGGGAAGGGGTAAACGATAAAAGGAAAACTAAGAATTTGCTTGCTTTTCTCATAAAATTTAACATTGCAGTTAAACTATTCGGTTTTACACTCCTCTTATTTAATCGTTAATAGTTGGAATTACTATGAACACAATAGTTGTGATACTTTTATTTCTAACCTTCCACAGTGAAAGCTTTGATAGATATGTTTTATGTCAACCAATGAAATTAGAAGACATTTGGCACGAGGCGACTTGATTTAATTAATAATTCAACTAAGTACATACAAGCCATGCTCGTGCTTTATGAGGGTATCTTCTTATGCATTTAATTACTTTGATGTACTTCATTGCTATTTTGAATTGCTTTATTGAAAAATGATATACCTTAACTAATCATGATGATAAATGGTGTAAGATATGCAGGTATCTTATAGATAATCGAGGAAAAGCTAAGAATAATCAATGACAAATACAATATTACTGAAAAAGTTTGCGCTTGATGGTAGGTCAAATAATTTGAAATACGCTAGTTGAACGTTTCTCGTTACGCTAGATAGTTTCTTGGAGTTATCAGAAAAAGGTAATACCAGACTCATAAGTTTTATATATTGAATTTTGAGTAGCAAACACAGACATGCTTTAGTTTAGAGTACTTGTGTAATTCCTTATTATATAAAGTGTTTTATGTTTCTTTGGAAATGTATGCTTTGAATATTTAATTGTTGTTCTGCAGACTGGACTGTGGGCGTGTAAGTTCACACATGTGCTTGAACTTTTATTTATGCTTACGTCTAATTTGTTTAAATGTTTTAACTAAAAGACCTAAAAAATATGTTCTTGCTTATTATATATGTTAAACACGTGGCGCGACGCTTCGCTAAAGCGATGTATGACCAACATATATTCACCGATTTTTTTGAACGACACTTAAGCAAAAGCCGAAACAAACGATATTTGGTCAAATCCAGTTTTTTCATTAACGACGTTGGGGCAAAAATTAATTTACGTTTAATACTTTGGTGTATAAATGTATGTGCTAATGCTTAGGTTAAAATGCAAATCCACACATGAGGCTTAGAGAGTTTATTATATAATCAATAATCCACTACAAATTTCTATAACAATGACGGGATTCGTGTTTATACATACATTTGAGATATCAAACAAAGTCTGAGCTTAATAAAAACTAAGATATAGATAAAGAAACTTATTTGAATTGATAGATTTACTATTTTATAAAAAAATGATCAATTGTTTTGATGACTTACTTATTACATTTCTTTAAAAATATTGGTCACAGTTATCAAGTTAAACAAGTAAATTAGGCTTTATGAAATATATTTATGAAAACCGAAGTGTAGCGTGTTTCAGATTGCTCATTGTAATCATTATTGATAAAAAATAGTTCAAAGGCTATTTGATTAAACTAATTTGGTGTCTTTAAAAGATCAATTTATTGATTGTAATAAATTAATAAAATATTCTAAGCAACCTTTCAACACTCTAGCAAATTGCACTACACAGATAAGCATTTGTTCCATTCTATCCTAATTAGTTATGCAAAATTAGTATACTAATTTTGCGTTTTTAGACGGTTAATAATTTTAAATTAACTAATAAACCAGGTTATCTAAAGTTAAGTCATAAATATCAATATTACTGGAATGGGCCTACATCACAACACAACACCGATAACGCAGGAAATTATTTGCCCTTGTTCTCCTATTTTTTTCTCGAAAGAATTTTATATTAGTTCTTCTAAACGAAGGAAAATAAAACTTAGCTACACCCGGATTATAAACAACAATTAATATTATACGTGTTATTAAAAGGACTACTAATACAATTAAAAACACCAATCCACAAACCCCAACTTCACTGTCTAAAGTAATTGGGTTGGGATAAGAAAATCCTTCCACCGATTTTAAAGATAAGCCCCTAAAGAAACTATTATTTCCGTAGAATAAATGCATTCCATGTAGCACAAATCCGCTTTCTGTCCATCTTCCAAAAATTTTAGCTGCATAGTCGGAGCCCCAAATTCGAACACTATAATCTATTGTTTTTTTAATTTTTGAACTATATATAGTCGTTTTGCACACAAAGTCCCGTGTAACAAAGCGGGCCCTTTTCCAAATGCGAGATTGAAATGCTCTGTGATAATATGTGGGAATCATTAGTTTATTTTCAGCCATTTTTCTAACTATTTGTGTAGCATTACTCCAATCTGGAGGATTGGCTACTTGATCATAAGCAAATTCATCGATTGGTTTTCCATACGTCCAATCGAATCCAAATACTTTTGATATCATATTGCCGTATTTTTTCATGTTATACTTGTCGACCCAAAGACGAAAGCTATTACTCACTAGATTGGTTGTTGAAGGAAATGGTTGAATGCTTATAACATCTGATGATATAAGGGACTGCCAGGCAAGAGCTATAATTGTACCCCAAACAAAAAAGTATCCCACGATTTTTCGTTTTTCTAATTTACTAATAGTCGGAATTCCGAGAATGCACCAGAAGAAGTCCAAACCTTGCTGAAAGCTTTTGTATACTAGTGCGTATGCAAATGCAATAACAAAAATACAAACCCACACATTGTACTCCATGACAGCAAAGACAAAGAAATCGAACAACTTTAAATCATTTGACGGCAAGCAAGAAAACACCTCAAATGGTGTTGAGTACGTTAGAAAATGTTTTTCTCTTGTTTGAACAACTTGAGTTGGTATATTTGAAAGTATGGCTTCACCATATACTACATTAAGCCACCAACGGGACCTAGCAATGTCGTACTCAGTTTCTATTGAACTTTGCGGGACAAAGGTAACATTTAAATGCTTTATAATTAAACCGTACACAGCCAACGCTATAGGGCACTGAACTAATGAATTGTAGAACGATGAAAAATCGTTTATTTTGTTAAGATTTAAAGTACAACGACTGACTGCAGGGTTGTCAACAAGAAGACTCGGACCTCTTAGCGGTAGCATTCGTTTGTGTCCATTTTTATTTAGTTCGTGTGCAGCTTGTTTCAATACGTCAATGCTTTTTATTGGCAAACTAACCGATTTAATTTTGTCTATTGGACATGTGTAACAAAACACCCCGATCTTTGTCAAATTTATTGCAGATATTTCAAACGTTAAGATAACAGCGTTAAATGGAACTGCTTCATCTTCGTTTGACTTCATTTCGACATCAAGGTTTTTGGAAAATTTTGCGATCGATGTCCCAGTCAAGACAAATATTGCATCCGTCAATGTTCCAAATTCTGACGCTCGTATAACAGAAGTTGATTCAGAAAATGTTTCTAATAGTAAAAATATTCTGGTTATATCCAGCGAATACTTTGTTGTTAGTCGAAAATACTTGTTTCGTAACGAAAACGTAAAGTTATTGTTTTCTAAGTCGTCCAATTGAAACGAGAAATCTAGTACATGTGAATGGTGAACCAAGCATGTAGTATGTTTTTCTCTAGAATTTATTTCTGTTAAAATGGGGGGAATTTGATCAAGTATTTTCTGTGATGTTGTATTTACCGACGTGATAACGCTAATCATATAGTAATTTTTGTTAACTAACCGCAAGTCCTGTAGTAATGATAAGCTGAAAGAATAGGGCAAAAGGTTGACAATAATCAGTGACAAAACCAACATTATGGAAAATGGTTGCGTTTAGTTGTAAATGTAATAAAATGAAGTGGGTTACTTGGAAAAATTTCGTTGCGAGTAGATAAAAACTTGGTGGTATCAGCAAAAAGGTAATGTTAGACACATAAAAAATACTGGATTATGGTCGGCAAGCACAGACATGCTTAAGGTTAAAGTACTTGTATAACTCTTAATTATATAGATTGTTTTGTATAAAACCACTAACTGTGGTACCTTTGTTTCTTTGGAAATTAGTTCATCGAATATTTAATTGTTGTTCTGCACACTGGACTATAGGTGTGTAAGTTCAGGCACGTGCTGGAACTAAAATGTTGGTTTACGCCTAATTTAATTAAATGCTTTGGCTAAAAGACTTATAGCACTAATGTATGTGTTGCTTATAGTATATGTTATTGCGACAAATAAAATAAACCGATTATATTTTTGAGAAAATCTCAAAATATACACGTTTTATTATTTAAAAGATGTTGCAATATTTTTTTAGATTAACAAGCTAACAAAAGTCAATTGATGGTAAATTGAA
Organism: Entomobrya nivalis; assembly: GCA_034695485.1. Lineage (NCBI taxonomy): Eukaryota > Metazoa > Arthropoda > Collembola > Entomobryomorpha > Entomobryidae > Entomobrya > Entomobrya nivalis. Next base: position 8,282 of record JAQFZH010004110.1, on the reverse strand, counting down.
CATTTTTGCTGCAAGAAGACTTTATGTAATGCATAAGCAGTAGACTTTAATGCCCATAGGTACATTTAGTTATATTTTTAGGACGATTTTTTTCAGAGAAATAATATAAACTCACTTTACATGTACTCCCGTGAATTGACTTACTCATTAATTTTCCCAAGTACTCAAAAATTATTGTTAGTATTTGTATACTTATTTGGTCACAAATATACTAATCGTGATTAAGAAAATTATTTAATCTAGAAAATAGAGATTTTTTTCAACTTGTATATATTCACTAGCTTTACGAACTAATCATTAATTATGATGACCAGTCACCAAGCTCATCTAGCACGATTGCTAAATTATAATATGTATATAGGTGAAAAAGTGGCTTGTAATTTGTTTATTTATTCACCTATAATTTACATCACATAGCATTCAAATAAGAAATGATAATAAAAAACCAGAAGGATTTGTAGAGCTCAAATGGTTTTCTTTATTAATGGACGCCAAACAGTCATTTTTAAGTTTGAAATACTTGTATAATTCCTAATTATTTCAAGTGCTTTATATCGAAGCCACCTACTGTGGTACCTGTAGTTGTTTGAAAAAGTGTTTTTATAATTGCATTTCAAATCAGCTAAAAATCTACGTTGAAAAGTATCATATATTAAATATGTATCGAAATAGTCTTGGTGATCATGTCTGATAATAATAAAAACTAGGATTTTATTTCAAAAGGCATGCTTGAGTTTATAATTTCCAAACAGATTTTACTTAAGTTGTAATTTGTTTTTGCTAAATATTTATATCTATTCAAAAATTTACTTAAAAACAGCTCATTAGATAATGTTTGCGTGTTATTACACATTGATAATGCATCGCCTTTGGGTTCCGTACAAATTAGGATGCTTACAAGGCTTTATATTATGAGAATAGTAAATATTATGAGAGACTTGATTATTGTTTTTGACTAAAATTACATTTTTGTATCGAAGACGTAAAAGGAAATCGATATAAAATTGCGAATCAAAAAAATATAGAACGACCAATCATAATTCTGGTTAAGCAGCATCCATATGCAAATGTATTTCAACAACCATCTTATGGATACTCCCAAATTACGTTATCAGAAGACATGCTTTCAATGCTAGTCACCGAAAATCTTTTGTTATATGATTGTACATTTTTAGAAGTTCATTCGATATTACATATCTAGTTTTGTAAATATGTTTAATTTGTGTTTTTTGATATGCAATTTTTTTCATTTTTTTTCATTATGGGAATTACTCCAAAATCCTTGCCTACCATATCATCTGGGAGGCTACTTGTTTGTTACGGATCAATGCAAAGGACAAATTGGAACTTGGTAAATTCATGTTTTCAGGTTTCTGATGGGAACAGGAAATCGTAGCGTTATTATTTTCAGGTTTACCGGTTTGATAAATGTCTTTAAGGCATCGAAACGCGTAAACGCAGCTGTCATCCCTCTGATTTGTAAAACTACCAACAATTTTTTTTAAACTGAATAAGTGTAAGTATAAAAGTTCATGATTTGTTAGTTTTCTTACGCAATCAGGCATTAATTAATTAGTTCAAAAAAAATCGAAGATAGATTTTATGTGGTTTGCTATTGTTGCTAATAATATGTTTACTGTTGGAAAAGGAGGCATATTTAGATGACCACGCGTCGACTCGAGATGACCTAAAACGCCCAAAGGGCCCAACCGCCCTAAAACAGAAGATGCAGTTCAGTTCGTTTCACTGGACCAGTGCAAATGAACTATTATTCAGTGACACAAAGGGTTAATTTTACTTTAAAAAAGAGATCAATTTATTTCAAATAAAACCAATATTAACTCAACAATTTACAACTGAGTGACTGAAAGCCACTGAAAAGAAAACAATTAAGTTTGCCCAGAAGGGGCGGAATTTCAGTATAACATTCAGTTGTGCTGCTGCGACAACACCACCGAAGTTATCGTTCACACGACGACCATGGAAGAGGTAAAGAGTAGCTGGCTGCTACTCAGGAAAGTAGCTCTACGGCAGCGGTGGTGTACTGAAGCTGCCAGTGTGGTTGCCTCATGGAATCCTCACACCAGCTTCCCGCAGCAACTAGGGAGGCAAGCTGAGACAAGGAAGGAGTATTGATTTCTTGAGTACCAAGGGACCCCAGAAATGAAAAGTGGCCCCTAGAAATGAAAAGTGGCCCCTAGAAATGCAAAGTGGACCCTAGAAATGAAAAGTGGCCCCTAGAAATGCAAAGTGGACCCTAGAAATGAAAAGTGGCCCCTAGAAATCAAAAGTGGCCCCTAGAAATCAAAAGTGGTCCCTAGAAATCAAAAGTGGCCCCTAGAAATCAAAAGTGGGCCCCAGAAAGCTACAATGTTGTAGTGTGTGTTTGTTTTGGAAAAATAGCAACGATCCTTATAAGATCATTGCAATTTTCCATGGTTAGATTGTACGTTTTGCAACATTTACCATCACCCTAAATTCGAGAAGTACAACAACATGGTTTACTTTGTAATATTTCATTTTACAAAATTTTAAAGTCAACTTGTACAAGATGTTTAAGTTAGTTAAAATTCGAAGCAGATATATTGATAATAGAGCAAAGCAAAACATTTTACGTAAAGCGTTTCCTGTAATCTCAAAATTAGACTTTAATTTTTTAGTATTGGATGCTATAATATGATTGGCATATCCATGTAAGCACACTCAGAGTAGGGTACCCAAATAACCAATTGATTAATAAAAAATTTCATAAAATAATGCATGTATAACCTTTCTTCTCTGAGCTAGGATGGCAATGGCAGGTAGACATTTTTGTTCGCTCTTACATATATGATTTATACAATAGCTACTGAAGGTACCTTGGCGTAAGCATGCTAAATTATTAAGATTATAAATTAAGATTATTACAAGTAAACATATTACGAAAGCAGTATATTTCAGGGGATAAACTTGTTCACAAGCTATGCCACTACTGATTTAATACAAATGTCGACTGTAAAGTAATACAAAATCATAGAATGTGTGCTCAGGTTTCCATAAAAAGAATTCAAACTGCATCATGGTAAATTTGATTAATTTTCTTACATATGTATTTTCGGGGGTTATAGTCATACATACTAAAGCTAAAACTGTTAAATTTTCGCATCAATTACTCAACGAGAAGAGTATACCTGGGTCGAGTAATTTTGCACAATTAACTCACAGTTACCAAGAAGATTTTGTTCTGTGGAAGCAAAATCGAAGAACAGACAACATTCCTATTGTTGAAAACCTATTTCATATTTTAACAACTTTTTTAAAACAAAACTGCTTGATCGAAATAATAAATTTCCAAACTACCGACATTAATGGAATTAATATCCCGGTCATTCTTCGAAATCCCAGCTTGGGACTATTTTCAACTACAAAGTTTACAAGTGGGCCTGTCAACAAAACAAAAACTGATCTGATCTGGGTCGCAAAAGATTTAAAGCCGTTTATGATCAACGACAGTGAGTTGCAGGGTGCCCTATGCAATTACTCAAACCTGTTTAGGGATGTGTCATGCCTTCAAGTTGATTTGTACGACTTTTCATCAAAATCAAAACCCTGGCTCTGCGAAGTATACATTTACATGTTTCAAGATCCGCATTCGTCCATGACCGAAAAACTCCCCTAGACTATGTTATACCGGAATGGAAAATCTGCTCCAAAGTCCATTTATCCAGTAACAGTTTTTTTTTTAATTTTTCAAACAAACGGGAAGGTATTACGTACCAAAGTATTTACGAATGGAACCGTAATAACAGTCCTAGGGGGCTTTTGCATTTTATACGTTCCAGAGTCATCCAAAACATATTTTTGGAATTCACCATGGAAAAATCCATCAAACTATTTAGTAAAATTGAGCGAATTTCTGCAAATATATCACTAATTTTTGTCTTGAAAAGAAGAAAAGTGTTTTATTTTGGCTTCCAAGTAGACAAAATCCCATATGATCTAACAAGCTTGAATGTACAATCCGTTGCAGAAGTAGTACATCCTTCCCGAAATGAGGAATTGTTTTGGGGCAATGCCATCCAGTCAACAAATTGTGCTGGCTTTGGTGTGTATCGGCACATGAGAATGTGCGAAAACGAGTATCGACGAACCAAGTCTTATTATATTAAACCTTTTCCAGATGATGAGGAACGAATGTATCATGCTTACGCGTATGTTTTGCAATCTATAATGGAAAACTACACGTATATCGTAGATCAAGAACATTGCAAAAAGTGTGCAAATGGAAATATTCAAGTACGGAGTTCAGGCGAGTTATTTTATGCTGGTATAAATGGAATGGATATAATCTGGAGTACACAAGGTACGACCAGGACGTCGTATATATACGATTTATCGCTAAACGTTTCACTAAGCAATCTCATGTTTGTTGTGTGCGGCGAAAGAGGATTGTCACAGTTTGCGTTTTATGAGCTTTTTGCAGCTTATGATTATTCAACTTGGCTTCTAGTTATAATTACTGTGGCGAGATTAAATTCTGCCTTCAGACTTCTATGGCTACCCGTTCCGCACTCAAGACATCTCTTATCTGTGATTAAAGTTTTGCTGGAACAGGGAGACCCATTTTTGGCATCAGTTATTCAAATTCCCAGACTTAAATGGATCATAGGCCCATTTTCATTGCTTGGGATTGTACTTAGCAGTGGTGACAAAAACACAAACGTTTATAATATGAACCTTCCACGAAACGTGCTGCTGTTTGAATACTTACATCAAATTACCCAGCAAAACGTTACCATGTACACAAGAAGTGTAAGTTTTACCCACAGCTTCACTCAACAAAACGATGGAAATTTCGTGAACCATTCAATCACGTTAAAACTAGTTCCATGGGCCATCGCATGGACATAAATAATGATGCTACAGTTATTTCAGAGATAGATGGACGTTTTGGCTATGCAACAAATTTTCCGTTTGAACAAACCTAGCAAGAGGACTGGAAAGGTGGAGCCAAGCTTAATAAATTGCAGATCAGTTTTGTAGAACGAAATAGGTTACATCCTGAAATTGCTGGTTTAATGGGCAGCTTTGTAGAAGCGCTTGTTCCACTGTACGAAGTCGATTACAGAGGAGTAGAAACATACCTGGAAAATCACTTCTCCGGTGACATATATAAAGGAGGCTTTGAGAATTGGTTTTATGACACGAAAGAAGGCATACTGAAGAACCAGCTGTCAAAATGTAGCCCAGATAGAATTCTTCTTCCCGTTTACAAGGCAAAATCTTACGCCCGGCAACTTTTGGCTCATAATCCCTCACTGCCTGTGAGTATTAGCGGAGAATTTTATTCGCCATTTTACATTTAAACAGAAATAAAAGTAAATGTACCGCCTTACATGTTTCGCAGATTACGAAGCATTCAAGCTGCTGCTTTGCTAGAATGGTGAGAAAAGACAATTTCAGGTGTTAATAGGATTCCAGTTTATCGACCAAAACAACCCAAAGCTCCAACCATGTCGGGTAGTATACTTGTTGTGTTCATATTGCTACTTTCAGGCTGTGGTGTAGGTTTTTGTGTTATTTTAATTGAGTCAAGGAACAAGATTTACAAGTCGACTAAATCATGTTGGCTGAAAATACGCATAGGACTTAAAGCAACATACCAGTATCTATGACGAAGATTTTTGATGTATAAATAGTTTGATGGGTAGAATTAAGGAAATGTACGTAAGACGAATTAAATTATATTGGGGTATATTTATTTCATTTATTATTATTAGGCATACGACTCTTTTGCACCCTTTTTAGGCATCCACAATAGCATCAAAAACCCTCCTTCAAAATAATTACGCCGCACGTTCTGCACCCTGAATCGTACCTTTTTACCTTCTTATTATTTTTGCGATATAAGTTAGCTTTGATTTGATTATAATAGTTAGTGGTTTGTGTTTCGTATAGGGCTATGTGTTTAAAAAATTACGTAAGCTTATCTTGTACTCTGGAACGCATTATACTTCATATTTTTGGTTGCTAACAAGAAAACGAAGTAAAAGTTTCATTGGCATGCTCGGTTTGACTAGTTAATCAATTTAACTGAACTCTAGCAACCATGCCGATTAGACTGCCGTTTGAAAGTTAAACAAAAAAGACGGATTTTCGGATGTTTTTTATAAAAATATGTTCAAAAGTATTTCAGTAATTACATTTCACATCATAATGTTTTTAAATTAAGTAACAAAAAAATCTACCGTTGAAATTTTTCATGGTTTTCCAAACGCAAATCTAGAGGTACACACGCACTTTATTAAACATGTTAGCATACCATTATTACTCCAAACAATTCTAATTTGAATAAATTGTAGTGATTATAATGAATCATTTGATGAAATTTGAATTCCTAAATGACTGACGAGGCATGTACCCCAGCGAGACCCCTCAGATTTTCTTCATGTTTTGGCCATAGTTTGCTACTTATATAAGATAATTATTCCCCAAACCTTTTGTCTCCATGGCGACCTATTGCTGAGTAACACAACTTTAACGTTTAGCCTTTAACTAAATGGTTTGCTTGCTTGGTTGGATCTGTCTTCTTGCCGACGTTATTATGAACCAATATACTTTTCTAGCGATAATAGTGACATAAATATATTACAAATTCTCATCGAAGGATTCATGAAAAGTTACGTTTTGTCAAATGGCAATCATAAGTTGTTGAAAACGCCTTTTAGAATATAAAAGTCTCATATGCTCGTATTGTTGGCTTGCCGTTAGATCTATTCAAAGTAATTGAAGTACTATGCCAAATATTACATGTGGTTTAAGTTTACATAGTTTAAGAATATCAAAACTGTCATAATTTGCTATAAATATTTATTCTTGTCAATTGTTATTAATTCGACGCTAATCACGAATATCTTTTGCGACTACTCATATTGATACCTCAAATAATATTGGAGCCCATGAAGGCTCCAGCAAGCTCATAACTCCAAGGCAAACAAACAAACCGTTTTAAAACTTTAAAGTTAAGTTACTCAGCAAAGGGTCGCTATGGAGACAAATGGTTTGGGGAATAATTATCTTATATTAGTAGCAAACTATGGCCAAAATATATAGAAAATCTGAGGGGTCTCGCTGGGGTACATGCCTCGTGAGTGGTTATGAACAATGGTTTTCCAAGACGAACAGCTCTAGAAATTTCTCTCCAAGTAGATGGTCCTAGAATTGTGTAATGTTTTCGAGACCAGTGGATTTAATACTTTGTCTGACAGACCAGAGTAAATTAAATATATGCTATTTCAACGTATGCCATTCTGCTCAATACATACATATAGCACACTAATCTTACTAATTTACTTGTCTTTGATTTGGTATGAACAATTAATTAAAGTACTAATTGGGTTTTAAACCAGGGTAGTTCTTATTTTGAGATTGGATCTTTAATCAAAAGATTTCAAATCTTGAGTACAAAATTTACAGATTTAATTTGACCCAAAATAAATTTGTGTCACGGAGGTATAGTTATTGTTAATGTATTTTTATCCATTCACAATATCTTACTTATTTGGATTCCTTTAAGCAAATTGCTTCGGTCTAGGAAAGCAACGAATGACTCCATAATTCTTGCAAAAAACCAATATATGAAAATTACCTCTAGTGTCGTGTGTTCTTATGATTAAGGTAATATATGTATCGCTTATTTGCCCCAATAGAAATCAAGCTAATGAGTAGAAAGAAATATAATGTATTCTTAATAATTCAAATGAATATATTAGTATTTGGCTTTGTTCATTCAATTAAAACAAAATTAACTTGATTGAATTAATACGGATGGCTTTATTTTAGTACTTAAAACTGTCTTTAAATTTTAAAAGTAAGCAGTTGACATAGTGGAATATATTGAAAACCGCTTTAGGCAAGCTGAAAACTATATCCATGATTTGCCGATTTCTCCACCCGTCTATTCTTGTGTTATTTTGAAAGGGAACTACGTTTGTTTTTCCAAATGGCCAATTACTTATATATATAAATACCCATTGAAGCAACCATACTTTTAGCAAAAATGTTTGAAATATAAGCCAACACAACATCACAAACCCGACGGCACTTCTTACACAAATAGGTGCAGGATAAGAAAATCCTTCAACCGGACGTAATGAAATATGTTTGAAAAATCGATATCCCAAATAATATATTTTCTGTGCCTGATCAACAAGTCCTAATTCTGTACATCTATTAAATAGCGTAGATGCATATTTAGATCCCCAAACGCGAAGGCTGTGATCGACACCACGTTTTATATTTGG
>JAQFZH010004109.1:0-12505 GCA_034695485.1 Entomobrya nivalis | reverse complement strand
CCAGGGGGTCTTGAAGGTCACACATTTGACATGATCTCCTACCTAAATAGTTCAACCGATTTACATGAAATTTAGTGCACAGATAGATATAGTACTAACGAGGAACCATACTACATCTGGGGCAAATCGGTTGACCGTTACCGGAGTAACGGCCAAGTAACGATTACATGCTTTGTAAATGAGGATTTTTTTTGTTGTACCAATCGACAGGTCAGAGTATTGGGTTCAAACTTTGTCAAATGACCATGGGTGTTTTATTTTTTGTGTTTTGTATTTTTGTTTTTATTCATATTTGCCGCAGCCGGCGCCTTTCTTAATTGTCTACGTGCGTTATCTGTCACAGGTGTTTTACCTGTTTATTATTTTATTTTATGTATAAAACAACTTTGTTTAAAAAGTGTACTAAAAAAGGGACAGCTAAATCTGGAATATTTTAACAAGGGGGTAAAAGGTACCAGCTAAGTCTGCCATAAAAAGCAGAACACCTAGCCTATGTTTAAAATTTATAGCATATGATTTCAATCAATACTGCTGAAGTTATTACCAAGTATCAATTGCACACTTCGAACCAGTCGTAAATCTTGTTTTAAGTCTTTGATATTTAGATGAACTACATTTAATTTTACTCACACATTTTACCATTTTGAGATATATTCTATTGTGAAAATTTGATTCAAAATGGTATTGTTTATTATAACGTGTAGAATTTTTCGCCCTGGGGAATCTTCAGTACGAATGTTTATAAAAACTCAATTCAACATATTCCGAATATTTCTAACTTTAATGCCAACTTCAAAGGGAAAAAACGACTGTTGTGCATTGTGTGAAACCCTCAGTGATCTCAGTATTACTATATCATGATAATAACTTTCTGACAAAGAGTTAAATATAGTAAATGTCCACTGTATTTAAAGAAAAAATATATGCGTTTTTGATGTATATGAAAATCGCGAATTAAATTAATCATGTCTTAGGTAGTAATGTATTTATTGCCAAATCATTGATGGGGTAGAAAATCCAACATCATGTGGAGGAGATCTGTAATGAATTCAACAATTCTAACCGACTTGTCAATCAAGTTTGATGATGAGGATAAAAGGTGTATAGTTTAGATTGGGATAAGGACACTTGTCCTTTACATAGAAGAAGCAACACGAAGAACCCTGTGAACTCTCGGGAAGGAATGAGGGTAATGCATATCTCGAACGGAAGCCGAACCGGAAAACAGCATCACCTAACCGGGATCCATAAACGCGGTTTCCCGTGTGTTGTATTTTGTGGCTTAATACAATTACATGTGGCTTAGCATATAACGAAGCAATGGGACGATTCGCGCAATTTACAAAGTATCTAAACGTAAAAAATAAAAGTAAATTCAAAGCCCAGCACTGTCCAAATGTTTAAGTAGTAAATGATTTATTTCCATGCACTAGAACAATTAGAACAACACATCATCAAATCAACGATACAACCAGGGATGTCTAATTATCAAAAACCAATGGCTATAGACCAATAAACAAAGTACCAATTATCACTTTTCACGCGACATCAATAACATATCCTTCAAACCACTACGTTACTCCGTTATGTGCTCACAGTCACTCTATACCACCAGGGTGCACCTCAATTTACGGTTGCCGGAAAAGACGCCATTATAGTTTTTCCAATAAATCATATCCTGAACAACATACACGAGTCAGCTCATCGGCAGGTGCTGTAATATAAAAAATAAAACGACGACACTTAATTGTACAGCTCCAGTTTCGTACCTTTAAAAAAACCATGATCAGTTTAACTTATTTTGATTTAAATGGCACGGATTTAAAGGTGAAGCAATTATAACACCCATAGGGCCGGGTAGCATATGCAAAGGCCAGAATCGACGAGTTACAAATCGCTGACTTTTTAGCCGACTCTCCCATATCTTCACATGACGCTCCACTGGGCGAGTTAGGTGTCTTGGCATCCCCCAACCCCAAACATACATCGCCCGAGTTGGTACACCAACTACAATGAAGTATCTCAGATTCCTTAAGACGAAAAACAATCCATCCGTCGCCCCCTTTTAATTGAACTGACCTGAAGGGATCGTGTTATCAGGGGCTGGAAATCTCGCTTTCAAACATTTCCACTGAAGTCAAAAATTGTGAAACTTTACAGAAAAAAACGGAATAATATTTACTCTTTTATCATGGGAGCATTTTTAGAATGTTTTTATTATCATGATATTTAGGTTGTTGGCGATTTTCCTTGATTCGCACCGCTCCCTACCTCAGTTGTTGGATTTCATCACAGACAGTCTCTTGGCACACAAGACAACAAGAAGGACAACAACACAAGAAGGATCCCTCCAAACATGGCAGGTATTCCAACCAAAAGTGGTAACAAAATGTTAGAGGAATCTTCACAAGAAAATGAGAAGATAAAATGACAATATACTAATCACAACAGCGATTGAACTTCGAACGAGTTTGAATGTTCACACATCCTGCAGAACCAACCTTTTATTTGCTGTTAAAAAATCGTTGTTCACACTGACGCGCATAGTCTAATCGGTACCACAGACTTTACGGTGTTCATCGGTATTGAACATAACAGCTTAACAAGCTTACTTATATGGATGTATTAGCATGTTAACATTAACGTATAGTAATCTCAAGCAGGATATAAGCGGTTTAGTAAGTGAAATTTATATCTACCAAAAATTAACAATATATTTAGAGTACATACATGAAAACTTAACCACTTGTGGTAGTGTGTCTATTAAGGGAGATGCGAGCTAGTGTTGCTTTGTCGTCACTGTCGTGGCATTTAACATCCTTTACATCCTGTAAAGTTTACATCCTGCACCGACAAATTTGCTGCTTTGGTAGTGATAATAAGGATTAGTGGATATTCATTTTCTAAATTATGGTGTCTCTTGTTTCAGTATCATGACAAACCAACAGTGAAAAACTTGTCAACTGATTTTGTCTTGAAAAACAAATTTCTTTTTTCTGCTGAAGGGACATTTCTTATTTCATTTAATTGATCGTAGGTTCGTAAAACTTACAGATCCTTCAGGACTACAGGGCTTCAGGATTTTGACTTGTCGCATTCTCTGGTTTGGGCCAAAGCACCGTTTTAAAATGTGTCTTTGCAATCTTACATTGTCGCTGTTATTGTCTCACGGGTCAAGCTGTTGTAGTGAAAATTGGCTTTGAGTAAGTGCTCAATGTGGGTAAAATTATACCACTCTAAAACAAGTTCGTGTTTTACCTCCAATTTCCGATGATGTTTGCCGTCCCACCACACAAGAAACAAGAAAGCTATGACTGCTTTACCAATATCCTGGCTCCTGGTTTAATATTCCCACCTTTAAGACAACCGAAAGAACTAAAATATGGCTCGTGTGTTAGCCAACTACTACCAATTATGGACTATACACGCGACATCCAGCACACCAGTACCTATAAATACATTCCAGGATTACAGTTGTCAGTTGGTATATCGCCACCCTCGCTGTTTGCTTGGAGAGGCATTGAGCACCTGTAAAAAATAGGAATAGAGTCAAGCAAAAATTACGATGAAAATCAAGATGATAACACCAAAAAATGTACAATAAAAAACACATTTAAATGTTTGTGCGTGTAAATTTAAATGTAACCTCGCCTATATGGATTTAATTATATCAATTTACCGTTAGCGCAATCAAGACATTTTCATCAGCTTTCCATTTTGCTGCTAAAAAATGCCCAAAAGGCTATACGAAAAAGCAAGCAAAGGTAACTAAAGAATCAAACGAATTCATTGAGATTATTTTGTCTGCATATGACGCTCATCATGGACAGTAAGTTCAGAGCAGCGTTTCTCCAGACGCCCTAAGCACATTCCCATTTTGAACCCCCAAAGATAAAAATTGATGAAGACTATCAACCGAGCATGATTTATAGCAGAACTACCCCCGAAAACTTGAAAGCTGGAATTAGAGATTTCGGAAAGATTCCGTGTACTTGAAAAAACCATTACTCGGTCTTGTGCTCGAATAAGCACTGGTATGCGATGAATGCTTTGTTGAGTTTCCAATCGACTTTGTTGATACATTTGAGTTGTAGAAATACAGCGCTTAAGACCAAAAAACTTTAAAACTGGCATAATTTTTCACGAGGATTAAACACTAGCCCTGGAAGCATAAACTTCCTAACATATATGTAATGGACACAAACAACAACATATTTTTAAGATGAGTAGTGAGCATGCATTATGATTGAGCAACTCGCTCTATATTACCCTTTGTAACAAGTTTAATGCCTTTGCATTGTATTGTATCTCATTCCTGGAAAAATGCCAGAATGGTCATCGTTTAATTTTTGTGATAACTTGTGTTGAGAAAGTGAAGGTGCCTTTTTACTTCGTGAGTAATGTAACAGTTGCTCAAATGCACAGAGCTTTCAGCCAGTTCTTTGCTCACACCCTAGCTCTCTTCTCCATCTAAAATGCACACTCATCTTCATCAAATTAGATTTAAAATTTGGTTTTATTTCTTATAGATTATAGATCTAATTATAGAAATTTATTGTAGATCTTTTCAACTACTTCCGGTTTCATAATCAATTTGAAAAATAGTTTCAAAAACTTTTTTTGAGCCGCGATTAAAATGCAAGTATCGGACATTTTTAGGTTTGTACATGTCCCGATAATTTAGTTAATCCCAGTAGATCACGCGAAATGTGGAATTATGAAGGGCTTGCGAATTCAAATTTTAATTCCTAATGCTACAGTTCTTGGACCTTCCTCTGCTCAAGCATCAAAATGCCCTGTATTTAATGTTCCACATACCTCCAGAACACTGCAGTTTTATTTTTTATGTAGTTCATGTAATTCATTAATGTGTCTTTTGTCAAGTTTTTATTCAACAAGTTATGCTTATGTATTCTATGATTAATTTTTTAAGTAGAACTTTAGAGTATCATACGTGTTATTTTATACAAGATGAAGCTACATAACATATTTGATAACTAATCTCAGAGAAATTGATACTGGGGAATCTGAGCCCACCCATACTATCCAAATTCCACCACAACGCCACTACTTTTGTGTCACCATAGAAAATGTTCTATTTACGAAATTTGGGAAACAAACCTTATTTGCCCAACCTTACAGCGTTGAAATTTGGTTTATGTTCTCAAAGTATAGTAATAATTACTTTCTAAGGGATTTAATTAAATTACACAAATTTCCTATATTTTGGAAATTTAATTCATGGTAAAACAATTTGCAACATGTTAGAAGATTTACCACTACTGTAAAAACTGAAATATATTACAATCAACTAAACGGATATTTACCTAGAATTGCTTTCTTGTCAGCGATTCTTTTTACTATTTCCTTTAAATTCTTCCTATGACATAAGGATTGTTTAATAAAAATCCGAAAGACATTTAAACGCCAACAGTGTTTTTGTATTCAATAAAAACTATAGCTTTATTTTAAAACTTAAGGACAAATCCCAGGTTTTTGTGCTAAGAAATTAACATTCTCATATTTTCATGTATTAATAATGTTTTAGATTGAAACTCTATGGCACCATTTCAAATGATTTTATATTAATAACTATTACATCATTGTTACATTTGTGTTTTTTGTTGACGCATTTTGAGATGCCGTTTTTAAGCATTTCACTACAATATATAACTACCTCCTTAAATTTACTTAAACAACTATGACAAAATACCTCCAAAGTCATACATGTTACAGCAGCACAAATTCCACCCCCCAGAAAAACAAATATAACAAGTATGTTTCCACTCATATTGGGTTTCGTAGGCGGAACGCTTTCCTTACCATGGTCGAGATCTGATCTATTTAGAAATTTAGGCCACCAATCAAACAATCCAGTTGTAGCTATTCGAGAATACTGTTGAAGTACTGATGAGGGAACGTACGAAATTTCAAAATCAAGCTGAATTGTTGATACAGAAAATGTAGAATTAATTACATCAGAATATGTGTCATACGTTCTCAAGATTCTTCGTGAACTTTGAGCCAAATAGTTTGGAAGGGCCCATGCTCTTTTACTACAATTAGTTAGACTATTTTCAATTATGTTTTGCTCTTTTCTGCGAAAAACATCCCCTATAGGCTTTCCTCTAAAGATTTCACCTATCACAAGACTATCAATCAACCCCACTTCTTCAAAATCATTAAAATATCGTGGTGGTTCGAATAGAGCTTCAACCAGCTGGGGATGCATTCGGGAATTATCCAAAAGTTTGCTCATTTTTTCCTGCCTTGAAATTACGCGAAGTTCCGTCACTGCACCTGCATTGATAGATATAAACTTCTTTGAAATTTGATGTCTTGTGTGTCTTTCTTTATGAATAGCAGTTCCATAACGATAAGTAAAAGATGAAAACCTACTGTAAATTTCAAAGTTATCTTCGATTAATTCGTTAACATTATGGTACGATAAATGACCTCTGGGCATCACAATTTTGTATACGTTTTCACTTTTAAAAGCATTACTAATTACTAAGCCTCCCAGAAAAATTCCACTCAACACAAATCTAACTTTTTGTAGCTTATCAAAGTTGTCTGGAAATGGGTCTCCTTGCTCAAGCAAAAGTTTAGTTATGCTTAAAACACTGCTGGACAGAGAATAGTGCCTGCTCGCCAACTTATTAAGCTTAATCAGGCCAGGGGATAGCAGTGCTACAAAAATAACCAGACAAAGCCAAACATGCCATTCAAAAACAGATAGAAATTGTGAAAATGGAAAAGCTTCGGTTCCTCTTGACCCACAGCTTACAAAATCCAGTTTACCAAATTTATTTACTATTTTGAAAACGTTTTCGTGTCCATTCTGAATAGATTCCTCAAAAATGTATGACCTCTGTAAGTTTCTCAGAGTCCCGTAATCTTCGTTGTATGACACGTCAAATCCTGTTTGGCTCTCATTTCCAATCAAATGTTTAAATAGTAGTGCGTAGCCAAATGCAAGGAGATTGATTTTTTCGGAGTATTTCAACTTAAATTTGCGAAGTAGTTCGAGTGGTAAATTCACTGGTTTACTTGGATCTCTCAAAGCAAAACCAATCTCTGCTCCAAGACTTATCTTTGTTTTGACTGCAAACCTTTTACGTTCCCATGGAAACGCAACAAATTTTTGAGACCTTTCAACGAATTCAATAGTGCCAAACGACATATGGCGCGAATTCATTGGTATAACTGTGAAATAATTTGTGCATTCAAAGCAAGGGTAGATAATATTTGATGTTGAAATGTCACATTGTAATTTTCTAAATTTTTTGGATAACAAATTTCCTTGCAGCTGACGTGAGCAGTAATTTGAACATCATTTACAATATTATATTGTCCATTATAATCTTGGTTAAACCTGCTACTCTTCTTGATACTCCAACTAGCCAGTGAAAGTAAATCATTTTCCTGTACAGTACTTTTGGCTTGTATTAAAGTATGAACATGTGGCCTTAAACTTGGCAAAGTACGAAAATTTTCTTGATGCTGAAATATATTTGTGTATTTTCCCAAATGAAGTAGTTTGTCAGGCATAAACAAGTCCACTTGAACTTTGCCCTGCCAAGGCTTTGAAGCTGCCGAAAAGCTTTGAAAATCCATCTCAACACAGAAACTACGAGTGGGGACCATCAACCTGTGGGAATATGTCTGCGTAATTGGCCTAAAATGTTTTGAAATTGAGCAGTCATGTTTAAATTTGTAAGATTTATCCTTCCATTCAGCAAAACTAGAAAAGTTTCCATTAAGCTGGGGAATTACATTTTCTGGGATCCACAGTAACAGTAACTCAGTTTCCTTTTCTGTTTCATTGTCCAACGGATCAATGTATTTCATATTGTATAAAGCTGGGTCAAATTTTCTAAGAATTATAGGATATGAAATCTCTGGGTTTATATCAATGCCTTCAAAGTTGTTTATTACAATGAGGCAGTTACTATTAATAAAATGTTTTAGAAAAGAGTACAAGCCCTTTAAGACTTTTAGTGGTTGAGGCGATGCTGGTGTTGAAGATGGCTGTTTTGTATAATCGATCACGTAAGGATTCGTGCGCAAGTCACCATAAGATAAATCTGATTGGTTTTTATCGTATATTAAAGCCGACGAATTTAGTAATTTTGTAATAAATGTGTAGTTCAGTTGAACAAAATGTTTTTCCTTTTTAGCTTCGGCTAAGTTTAAAGAAAAGTAGCATAACATTGTAAAATAAACCCAAAACGATGGTTTTTGGACTGCCATAATTGATTTAACGTTAAATTTTTGCTGGATATTTTAACTTAAATAATTACAGGTTTTGGTATTTATGTAACAAGTAATATTAGTATGTCACTTGTAAAAAAATACGGTAAGCTTAAAATTTCCAAAGTCAATATATATTTTGTTTTGAGCTTAATTCAGTGCGAAAAGAACTGAAGATCACGGTTTATATATATTATTTGCTTATGCTACAGGGAATATAGTGATCTAAATTGTATGCGCTCTGAAAAGTGCCTTCTGATAAAGATTTGCAGCTTTAAAATTTCCTGATAAAGCTCTCAGGGTTTTCAGTATTTGGTTTTTTGTTAATAAGTTCTTGGTCAAACAGTAAGGTACTTTGCTATACTCATGTGATGGATGTTTTAGTTTTATATTTGGCTTGCTGAAACTTCGGGATTTCCAATTTACTTAGTTACGGAAGAGAAAGCTTTACTTCTGGTTGATACGTTATAGTCCAAAAAGTTATTAAAAGGCTCTTGAAATGGTCATGTAAGATATTTCCTGAAATCGAAACACGCTACACTCAAGTTAATTTGGTCACGAAATAAAAACTTATCAGATAAGTCAGCTAAGGTACTTATACAATTCACTGCTTATATATGTTTAAATGTTTACTCCTTATACCTCACTTGACTATTAATATTTCACATAAGAAAAAAATGGAAATGGTTTCCACTTATTCTTATGCTTTCTCTGGCATTCTTTTCTCACTTTTCCCCGAATATGAGTTCGATTATATTGATGTAAATGCAGTAACTTCTTAACATTGTAATCAGTAGATTTTATTTTAAAAGTAACTTGGATTTTAAGTCAACAAGTGTTTGTCTTACAAGACACCAATTCTCTACCAGGCCGCTAAGATTCTGTATCAGATCAAATGTTTGGATTCTGTATATGTCTTATCTATGTGTATGATTTTCTGATACATACACTATTTGAAACTTACTTTTGGTTTATGTATTCTCTCGAAACCTAACCACTTCAAAACCAATGCAATGGCAATTGTATTCTGATGTTAAGTTATAGTTCCCGAACATCGCCTTTAGTAATAGCATAACGGTCACAACTGAACTGCGTCATTGTGCTGATGTATTATATGTTGAAGCCCTGCTTAAATTATTTTTAGATATATAATATTCGATGCCAGCAAAATTTAAAGTTTGGGTATGTATTATATAGCATACAATACCCATTTCAAATTAACCAAATAGCTTATGAAATGACTACATAATATCCTAATGTCTTTTCAGCTTTACAACGCTCAAAGCACGTAATGCTGGTTTAATTAGTCAAATATTTAGCCTTTTATCAAACGTTAAGCTACCTCAATATGCGGAAGTGTTGCATGATTATGTTTTATAGCTGGCTTTCTGGAACAATATGTTTATCGACGTGTTAAGTCGTAGAAGGAAAAACCCCCACTTTGTTTTCCAACTACAACTCTTAAAAGTAATTAAATATTTCAAAGTGGTCATGTAAGATATTTTCATATTTATGCAACACGATATGTGCAAGTTAATTTTGTAAAGCTTGCTGCTTAGGTTCTTTTGAAGTATGGATATTTATTGGCATTATATAATATTTGGTGTTGTACTTCACTAAAATATAATGTTCGTAGTTCACCTTACCAGAAATTTTTTAGCTACACAAATATGGGAACTTGTTTTTAAGTTTGCAATTCTAGTTGAGGGTGATAGCCAAGAATCCCATATAACCGCATACTTTAGAATGCTTTTACCTTAAATTGTTTTTAAGTAATTACTTTAATCAAAAATCAATTAAATGAAAAAATAGACTCAGAAGTGTCCGATTCTTAAATTATGGTTTCCGAAACAAAAGTGAAGGCAAATACTGTTGAATATTGTGTAGTATGTTGCACAGTAATAGGTTTTTGGACATTTTAAGGGTTTACTTTTTTTAATACAAACGCTGTCCTGGTGAAAGGATTATCAGAATATTTTTATACAATAACTTGGGCGTTAAATTTCAATTTTGAATGTCAGCTTCATTTGCTATTGTACTTTAATCGTATATTTTAGATTTTTTTTAAATTTTAGGTTGATTTTGTTGTGTCTGCGTCAGATTCAAATTTGTTCCATACTGTGGTTTAGTATTCCAATAAAAACCAAAAACTTCTAAAAACTTTAAAACAGAATCGAAAACTGTCGTTGATAACTGGTTCCTAGATGTATTTTGTAGCCTTAACCACTTAAACTGCCTTACTATATTGATGTGTTAAATATTGTACCTTTCTATCAAACATTTTTAAACGTATGTTATGATATACATACGTGCAGTTTAGTATAGTGCGGATTCTACCTTATACATAAAACACTGGAACTTTAGACTTGTTTACGTGTTCAAAAAGAGGATGAAAATTCATACCATATTTTCTAATTACTTTTTCTCAAGTTATTCAAAGCTAGAAATATGATCATGCTAGAGCGTGTGTAAGCGTTTTACACAATTTTCTATGCATAAAAAGTATTTGACGAAACGAAATTATAACAAATAAATCAATATGACTAAAAACAACTAATGTTAAAATATTCCCCTGTGGCCATTGCGAGATATATTTGTCTATAATATAACGCCACATAAAAATAATTTGGTCAATACTTGTCAACTATTAAGAAATATACATTAAAGCGTAGATATTCAAAATAGCCATCTCATATAAAATTTGAACTTTTATAACTCATTATAACATAGTTTCTTAGCATAGCAGTGTATATACTTATGATGTGCTCCTGCTCATGTTAAAGCGTTTTCATAAAATTTCACAACCAAAATTACTCGATTCTTTAAAAAACCGAACGTCAAAGCCTTTTAATTTTGGGCAGATAAATCGATCGAAAATTATTGCTTCATTCAACAGCACATAAATCAATACAAGGCATTGCTCGACACAAACCCGTTCATTCGCTATTTGAAAGTTAATGATACTTCATGTTCACAAGATAATTTCCCAAGTTGACTTGTAAATTTTAAAAAAAAACTTCAAGATGCAGAGAAACAATCTAGCTGTTGTAAATGTCAACAATTGTAGCCCAAGCTTACACACTTCACAAACTTTTATTTAACCGCATGTATTCCTACCCCTTAAACTTTGGAATTTCGAAAGGAAAAATTACCTGGTCAGTGTACAAAGTATTGCAACTAAAATACATTCCATTTCTGCTAGATCTCATCCTCGTAACCACTATAATCGGTTTAGGCTCTTGCTTAACTTTGCCTTTGATCCAGCTATTTCGACCTGCAACAAAAGTAACAGTTGTGGGAATTTTCATGTGCATTTCTCGAGATTGGGACTTACGTAACGTATTCCAAAGGAACGGAAATAGTGAATGCAATCAATCAAATATTTGTCATGGAAAGAAATGGTAAGTAATTTTGTTCGAGTAAAATATGTATTAAAGCTTATTAGTATGTTTTAAATAGATTTTATTTTTATTTATTTCGAATATAAAATACGGAGACAACTAATCGCCAAACAATTAGGAATATTTCTCATTGTTATAAATATTGGCCTATTTTTCCTCCTTTAGATTTTACCAGTGACTGGAATCATTTTGGAAATTGACCCATTTTATTTCATGTTCGAAATTTTAGTTCCATCGATTTACGATCGAAGCATTATTTTAATTTTGCTAATTCCATTGATCCGATTAGTTTTAGGTTTATTGTGTGTTTTTGAGTTTTGTCGTTTCGTATCCATTGCTGTATTCATATCCGCGTTTTCTGCCTTTACAACAGTTAATTGTCTAAGAGAACTGATCAAGGAATCAAAACGAAGCCAGAAATTAGATTTTAAACATTTTAAATTTTACTCAGAATTATGTATTTTGGTCAAATCTATTGGTTTGGCCTCAGTATTTACAACTGTTGCAGTAGTCGTACTCTTACCAGTTGGAGTAGAAATATGTATGTGAGTCCAGTCGACAATTCATCATGTACAAAGTTTCACTTCACCAAAATTTTAATCGGAGGAACACAAAATACTATTAATACTTGAGATGGAAGTCCCGGAATATTCTTTCGGTGAGATTTGGTGTGCAATTTACTTTGACCAAGAGTTCATATCTAAACTACTTTGAAACTCTTATGACTAATCTAACCAATTCGATTTTGCTAATAAACCCATAGTGGGTATTGGTAAAGCAATTGGAAAGGTAAAGAAATGTAAAAATTTACCAAATACAGTACCGAAAAGAATGTATAAAATATTTACGGA
>JAQFZH010004108.1:0-12506 GCA_034695485.1 Entomobrya nivalis | reverse complement strand
ATGCAAGACTCGGACGCGACTACACGTTCAGAGAGGCCATACAAGAGGGACTCGTCAGAAAGGTCAATCAGATCTTGAAAAAGGGGATGGCGGACTTTACCAGAAGAAGTAATGGCAGCGTTGTTGGAGGATGCAGCGGAAGTCACAGAGTTAGAGATGGAAGCAGTCTCTCGAATAATGAGATTGTCTCGGATGCGGGTTAAAGCTACTCGAAGTTGAGCATTCGTCAGAGATTCAATTGGTAATTCATTCTGGAAATTTGACAAATTAAATTAATTAATTATTTCACACTGCTTTAAAAAATCAATGCGTGTTTTTCTTCAAAACAAGTGAACTTACACTATCCGAAATGAAGAAGACGTAAATCGTGTAAAAGTAGTACTCAAAAAGTTGACACATACACACAGCCACATCATACGCTATACTCTTTAGCAAGTGCATCATATGTAGATATCGTCCATACAGTCGTAAAATGGACAAGGTCGTATTTGTAATAATGACTTGGTTATCGGATGCTCCCGATTGATAGTCTGAATCATCTTTGTCGTTTTCTTCTTCAGATGTTTTGTCTGGCGAGGAGTCCACATGATTGTTATGACCTGAAGAACCCCCCGCATAAATATTTTCTTCAGAGTCATCCTTTTGTATATCAAATGGTGTTCCTCCATCGGCATACTTCTCAAAGCAACTTTTATTCTTTAGGGATTGAGACGGGGAGGTTTGTTTACTTAGTGATACGCCAGAGCTTAAAAACTTGAATTCTTGAAGTTGGCAAGCATCAAAATCTGATCGGACTGGACACACCTGCCACCCTTCACTTTCCAGAAATATACGTAGTTCGTCAAGCTTGTATTCGTGGTAGCGTAAAAAGTAGCGCAAACTTGCTTGGCGGATGCAGTCTTGTAAGCTGTCTGATTCGGATTCACAGAATTCGTAGCCAACTTCTTTCAGGCTAAAAGTGGAACAAAAAAGTAATATTTGTAAAACATATTATTTTTAATTATTTTATAACTTAACTTTTAATTGTCACCTTTCATATATATACTTACTTATGTATCACTGATAAAATTTGCATAAACTCGTCCACCTTAAAACCAGTAAAGTCGAATGCTAAAAGGAATGTTTTGATTTTCGTCTGAATGTCTTGCCAAATGTGAGAAGAGCCGTTTTGTAGTTTCTGATTCACATATTCTTGGTTCAAGTCTTCCGGTTTTTCTACTGCTGTAAAGAAAAAAAAAATCAGTCAGTATTTTGTTATTTTTTTCAATGAATTTAAAAAGTTTTTTTTAGCTTAATGATTACTCAGTGTAACAAGCTTACTTTCAACTTCATCCGAAGATGTACTAGTCATTGCCTTATGCCACAATATCAACTTGCGATAGCTCAATAAAATTTTCCACAAGGCTTTGCAAAGGTCGACTAGGCAAGGCAAAAAGATATCTGGAGTAAGGCACTGAAAATTTGAAAATTCGACAGATTATTTTCTCCGCGTAAATTTCATTATGCTACATCGTTATGCTATCATGCATTCATATGTATGTACATATACATTACTAATTACCGAACATAGGTCCTGATACTGTTTCTTCTGCAAAGTGTTCTCCTCCGCCCCATTCCTACATAACTCTGCAAACCCATGGACCACACTAAACGCCGTATTATGTATAGCGGAAGCGTAATGCATGAGCAACTGATCCATACAAGTTTGCGTTTTCCCCAACAACTGATAGGCCTTTTGCAATTTGGAATAATGTCGTACATCAAAATGTACACACACTTTTGATAAAGCGACATCCAGTTGCTCTTCCGCATTCTCCTGAGTTTCTTGAAGCTTCTTGGAAAGCTCGGAAATACACTTGAAATGATTGTACGTTACCGCTGCCTGCTGGCATTCTATTAAAAGTTGGATGGCACCAGGGTAGTCCCCTTCCTGGAGCATCTCCCGCAGTCTAATTTCAGTCCGTTGCTGTAAAAATATATTATTTTCTTAAGTAAGTAATTAAACTTTGAAATGTACATAACTTTTTAATTAGGAGGCTTAAAAGTTACTTGAAAACTTACAAGTGTATCGATTGTCCGTAGCGAATTAAGCAACACCCCAGCTGCCTGTTTCCTTCGATAGTTTGCCAAAATTCCTAAACTTTTTGTTGTAAACTGACTTTTGGCAATGCTCAAATCTGCCCTGCTGGCTTGACACGTGTAAAGAGCTGTTTCCAACTCATCCTCAATTTCCCGAACTCGCTGGATCTCTCCTGTGTAGCTGGACTGCTTTTCTAAGATTAGCTGAAATACTTTCTTGGACACGACGGTCAGTTCTTTGAGCACCCTTTGTCTAGCTTGTTGTATGTATTCACGGTCCAGCACATCAGGTAATTTCTGTTAAAAAATAGATATGACGATAATTAAATACTAAAAACATAAACTCGCAGTGATAAATTTAATTTTAAAAAAATGTCTTTGCTTCACCTGTAGTTCGTATAAACTTGGATCAAATTCTTCTTTCACTTCGCCATCCTCCACATCATCTTTACCTGGTCCGAAAAACGACGGATTAATAGATTTCAAAATCTCATCATCAGCTTCGGGATCACTTGGATGACTTCTTAGCTCAGCTTCCGGGTCACGACTAATTGACAAAATTTGTACTGCTGGCACTAGTGAATCTACTGTACTTCCGCCACCACCGCTAGCTGAATGGCTTGTAGGAGATAATACTTTCTGCACCTTTTGTATACTCTGTAATCATATAAAATTCAAATTTCAAATTCATTAATTAATTGATAAGGATTTTTTTATACAGGTATATGTATATTATATGTTCGTTAATTTTTTTTAGTCAACTTACCTCCTTTTGCAGAAAGTTTTTAAACTTCTTTTTAAAATCAAGCGACATTTTTGTGTATGTTTCCACTTGACGTGTAAAGTTTGTCTTTCTAAGTTACAATTTAAATATTTAAGTTCTTAATTAATCTACCCTCGAATTTTAGTCCTCATGTTTTAACAAGTTTAATACTGTCTTTCTCCTACATAATTAACTTGTCATCAATAAATTAACCCACTCATCTCAATTTTTTAATCACTCTAAACTAAACTACTCATCTATAAACTAACGAAAGACTAATAATATCACTACAAAAATTGATTAAATAATTTATGGAATGTTACGGTACAACTTAATTTAATACTGCGTTAATTTTTTTCACAACAAATCTGATTAACAAATAAATATTTAAAAAAGCACCTGTTCTCTAATTCGACTCAATAAATTAACAATCACAAACAATAAATTATCATGGAAAGTAAATGTCGCTGCAATTAAATTAACTAAAAATTATAATTTTAAATAAAATATATAATTACAGCAAATCTCTCGCTCTCCCTCCTTTTCTCTATTAACCAATCATCACAGTTCTATGCTATCATCCCATTTAACTTAACTCAACTCACATCCTATCTTAGCTAATCATCTAAGCCATTTTATTAAAAGTTAACTATTTTAAACAGTTTAAACTTCACATTTTCCCGTTTTCTTCAAAACTGCCATGCCAATTAAATCCTTAATGTCAAATTTGTAAACAATCCCATGTGCAAAAACTTTGTTCTCTTTTTTAGCACATTGATGATTATGATTACTACAAGGACCATAAATGGCTTATCACTTGACGATGAGTCATGCTGTCATGACGTCCGATTTCTCAGATAAGTCAGATCATCATCTGGTCTTGTTTACTGACTTGATTGACTCTTGACTCCATCATCAAAAAAAACTTCACATGAAAAAAAGCAAGTGCACTTTTTTTAGCCTTTCAGCAGCTGCCTGTCTATTTCTCTATCTGCTTGTGTTGAAATCTGTGCATCCAATTTAAAAAATCAACACAAACAAAATCCCCACCTTTTAAGAACTTAAAGCTGGGGTACCGTGAGAATAGCGTCTATATAGCTTCTTCACAAAAATGAACAAAGAGCTAACTTCACTTCACTCGACAGCCAGCGCGCAAGCTTAAAACTTTCAAAGGGTGAAATACGTTGGACCTTCAATGCAATTTTGTTGTCTTGTAGTCTACTGCGGAAAATAAAGGTCCAATTTGCATTGCATATTTTTTCGTAATTTAAATTTGAATTACATAATTTATCCGTAGAAAATGATGGAAATGAAACGTCGACATATGCAAACATGTAAAACGTAAAGCTTGTGTTTTGTGTGATGTGGCTATACTGTCATTTTGTATGCAAGTGTTTGTTTGAGGCGCTTGTCTTGTCTATGTAATTTAGTATTTAGTTTAAATGCATTGTATGCATGAAGCAAATCAAAGAGGCTTTTTGTACTTGGAGTCATTTTTAATGGAAAATTGGTAACATTGGATCGTCTTCTTCTTTTGTGAGCAATTACGAAACTCCTTCCGAAACACACATTAATTTCAAGTTAATTAGTTACTGTTCAACCAAAAATTTTGAAGTGTGGAGTTCTGTAAAAATACATGCATTGATATTAGGGAACTTTTAAATTGACATCCATTAACATTTTAATCAGTAACATTGGTAAAATTAAGATTCAGTTGATGAAGTTTCATTGAGAGTTTTAAAGTTGGAATTTTCTTTTGTCGCTTGGGTAGGCTCTTATATAATTTGACATTTAAGTGTAACTGATCATTACTGATGTGGTTCTTTAGTTGGTATAATTTAATTTAAACTGTGATTTATTTATTATTGTGTTTCAGGAGGTTAAACCATTTTCCCCAAAATATTGTTGCCGTTCGTTTTTGGATAAGATGAATATGTTGGATATCTCCGGGCATATAAAATGCTCAGAGTGTGGAAAGATTCGGTATGGAACAGGACCTTATCAATGCAGCAACGGGCACTTGATTTGTCGAATTTGCCAACCAGTTCTGTCAGTTTGTCCCCAGTGTCATATTGTTGTTGACATAGCAGTCCCCATCAAATGTCATTTCGCGGTGGATATCTTGATGGATAAGATTTTTGTTCCTTGCTACTACAAGTCTAAGGGATGTAGTCAGGAAAAGATGGAGAGGTGGGCGATGCGTGAGCATGTCTCGGTTTGTCCTTTCAGGTTAGAACAATGAAAGCAGTTAAAAAAGGCATTTGTTTGAAGTGACGTAATCATTAAGGTTATAAGTTATGACAGAGTTAAGTTTCAGATTTTTTAATTTTGTTGACTACAGGGAGTATGCTAATGGTTGCGGAAGAGTTGCTGAGAACAACAGCGTTATCGACACCGGAAGTGGTAGTGAATCTGGGATTGCCAATCCAAACGTTGGAGTTCCAGTCCTTGCTACTCAAGAAGAACGTTCTGGACCCGCAGAAACTAATCACCATAACGAAGACAATAATCCAGGACTTGCTCAAACTACTGGTGACCATCATGATGAAGACAGAAACGCTGGAGTTGCAAGTAGTAATCCCATTGGAAATGAAAATGATGCGACTGAAGAAATTGCCAGACAAGATGAAGTTGCCAATGCTGTTGCTGTAGCTGCTGGTCAAGGTGATAACGGAATTCAAAATGCTGCAGATATTCCTACTCAGGATGACGATGTTAATGCTGGAGTTGTGGATCAAGGGGATGACGAAAGTCAAAATGCTGCAGATGCCCCTACTCAAAATGATGGTGTGAATGCAGTAGTTGCTGGTCAAGATGATGACGGAAGTCAAAATGCTGCAGATCTCACTCAAGGTGAAGGTGAAAATGTTCTAGATGCTGCTTTCCAAGCTGAAAATGGTAATGAGGGTGCTATGCGCACTGAAGATGAACAGGTCATTGGAACTGGAGACGTTCCAAACGCACGAAGTTATGCAGAAGTGGTTCTTGCAGTTGGGGAGAATCGAAATGAGGAGAAAGCCAATGGAGCTGAAGAAGGCGGCGGCAGTGAAGATGTTGAAACTGTTGTACTTGAAGGAATGAATGATCAGAATGAGGATAATGCGGTCACTGGTGGAGATAACGAGCCAAGTTCAAGCGCAAACGGTGATAATGGAGTAGATAATCAAGGGACTGATCAATATTATGCGTATGGGTCACCAGTGCGATCAGAGATCAGGTATGGTTCTCGCAAACGTCAAAAGACAGAGCGTTACACTGCATTACCGTTTGGTCCAACAAGGAAACGAGTCAAGTCAGAGGAGCCTGCTCCATCACCACCACCTGCACCGGCTCCTAAGCCTACCTTTGTCTTAAAGGCCCCACGGATTCAAACTAGGCAACGGCAGATACTTCAGAAGGTAGAAAGTTTGCATGTATATTTTATTTTTATTTTAGTCCACTCATTAAAAAAATTATTATACAAAATTATATTCTTCTAAAACTTTAGAAAGTGGGTGCGGGTAGAAAGAAGGCTAATAAATGCAGCGTTTGCCGAAGAACGTTTCCAACAACTCAAGGATTGGGAATTCACATGACGAGAGTCCACAAAGTAAAGAGGCTCAATCGGTGTCCATGCAGTGTTTGCAAAATAGATTTTCCTCGAAAGGTATTTCTTTTCTTTTTTAAATCGATATAGTTATTTTAAAAATTAATATACCAGTTTCCGTTAGTTGCTAAAATATGATATTTTGATTTTAATGTTTGAAGGAACACGTGGCTGAACACCTTGCAAATTACCATTGTGACCTGGCTGCTTCTTGCAGAAACAAAGAAGGGATCCTCGTCGACTATCACTTTTGTCTGTTCTGTATTTATGTGTATGAGAAAGATGAGCTTACTGATCACATCTCAACTAGGCATCATGATAAGTTTTAGGCAAGAAGTCTATTGCCACGAGAGATTTTAGTTTTTGTACTTATTCGATATCGTATTTTTTATGTTAAAATGATTATTGAACGGTATATATTTTTTTGATATTGTGGTATTTTTGATTAAGGATGATCATCAGTATGAATTGTTATTTTCTTAGTCAGAGTTTTATTACTGTTACCATTATGATTATTATTTATTTTAAGAATTTTGCTGTGTACAGTGTATATAATGAAATTAGCCTGGTGAAACAGATAAGTACAATCTAGCTTTATGAACAGATACGATAAATTGTATGGTATGAATCGGTTGTAATGTAATATGATTTTATTGTAAACTTCGGAAAATGTGAACTTTGATACTAAACACATAAGTTCAACTTGATCGTTTATCGGAATTTGTTTGAAAAAGATCTTGTTAGTTTTTATCTTCGTTATGAATGGTATTTGTAATTGTAAAAAATTGAAGTTATGAAATTGTAATAATAAATTAAAAATTTGATGTAAAACGCACACCGACAATAGAATATGATGTTGCATTAATTAAATTTTTGTTGATCTAAAACAAGCTTTCATCTTAGTTACTTTGCTAACTAACGAATGCCTATACCAACGTTTTTTCTGGAGTATGGGATAAAATGGTAATCTTGAAAAATTTCAAGTAGGTGCTTTATCAATAAAAAACAAAGCTAATGAACATAACATAACTAGTATGTACTATGTATAGTGTTTTTTATTTGGATTTCTACCATAAAACCCTTTTCATGTCAGGCAATAATGTACAATTAGTCTAAAACTTCATGATTCTAATAGCACTGTTCCAAAAACTAGTATTTTCGTCTTTCCCCATACCATAATTTGATCTCTATATGAACTCAAAAGCGAATCAAGATGCCACCTATGTATCTATGAATCGAATAAAGTATTTAACCATGTCATCTTCAAAATTCGGCGTTATGGTTCACCTTACGTTCCCACTTGTTGTACTTGCACAAGAAAAAACTGTTATCATAAAATGTAACTGAATACTGTATGCGTAATTAAAACTACACAATTTCCAGGAGAAAATACAAAGAAAATGTAAATGTGGTGAGCACGAAACTTGAAAACGTGTACTGTACATAATGTAGGTAAAATATGAATGCATTGCATTCACGATTCATGACGCACTTTATACATTGAAGTCCCAGTAATTACATTGATTCATTACGTGCGTAGTTAAGTATCTGTCTGCATTCGCAAAACCTCCAGTTCATTATAATGCTCAAAATAATTTGCAATTTTAGTGAAGAAAGCTACCAGATAATTCAAGCAGGAATTATTTGTTGGATTGTTAAAGTGTAAAACTAATTTAAATCTTGACCGGATATCTTCATTTTTGATGTTTTTATTGCAATTAAAGTTTCTTAAAGCTGCTTGCGTCCTTTGAGTTATTTATATCAAGATGATTATTCATAATCTTAAAGATTATGTACTATGTTCACTGTGCAGAAGGTTTCGATATAACTTAGGGCATTATCAGTGCAAGCGAGGTCACTTGATCTGTCGCCACTGTCAGCCATTCACGGATGTTTGTCCGCGATGCTTTATCTTCGTTGATGTGAATGATCCCATTCTGTGCAACTCTGCTGTGGATTTCTTAATGGATAAGGTTCCAGTGCCTTGTATCTATAATGGCTGCACTGAAAAGATGGAGAGGGGAAAAATTCGTGAGCATGTTTTCATATGTCCTTTTAGGTAAGTTCAACTGATTTGAAGGCATGCTAATTTGATTTTTTATGATATGCCATTTGTAATTTTGAGTACATATTTTTGGTTTTTAACAGAAGGCAAGTTAATGTTGCTGGTCTCAATGAAGGAACTGGAAATGCGGACGCTGGAACTGCTGTCGGTGGAAATGGAGGACCTGGCAGTGAAATAAATGCAGAGGCGGTTTTAGCTGAAGATATGAACGACCATAATAAGGAGACTGTCGGTGTTGGATCTGGAGACGTTCGAAATGAACATAATTATGCAGAAATCGTTTCTTCTGATGAGACGAACGACGCAAGTACTGGAGGCAGTGAAGATGGTGCGGAGACAGTTATAGTTGAAGACTTGAATGATCAGAATGAGGAGATCCTCGCCGATGGCGCTGAAGGCGATGTCAGGGAAGATTTTACAGGATTAGCTGTAGACATAAATGAGGAAACCGTGGGTGGTGGTTCTGAAGACATTCGAAATGAACATAATATTGCAGTAGTCGTTCTTTCGGACGATGATGATCGAAATGAGGAAACCGTCGGCGGTGGTGGATCTGAAGACATTCGAAATGAAGATAATCAAGTAGAAGTTTTAGATGAGTTTGAGAAGCAAAATGAGGAGCACCCTGGCGGAGCTGTGGATCTTGGGAATGAAGATGAGACAAAAGAAACTGATGACATGGACGATGAAAATGGGGGAAAAGACAGGGGAGCTGAAGGTGCTGCAGGTGGAAACACAAATGGCAACATGGAAGTCGAATGTGAGCAAAATCAAGAGGGTGACGGTGCTAAAGTGGGCGGTGACAGGGTGGTGTTGGCTGCGGTGGATGAGTTAGATCTTGGAATGGAGGTTGAAGAGAACAACAATTGCGATGAAATGGAAGTGGATGACATTCGGATGGAGGAAGAAGGTTTAGGATCATCTTCACTACGAAAAGGTACAAGAAAACGTGTGCAGACACAAAGATATTCTTCACAAACTAGAAATGATAAAGGTACTCCAGCAGCAGTCAAATCCAAATCAAAGAAGACTAGAAAACCTGTCTCCGCACTCACAAGATTTCGAAAGAACTACGACCAGAGGCAGTCGAAAGTTGGTGGTGAATCAGTATTTGTGGATCCAACTTCCTCACAATCAAGCAGTACAACAGAAGAGGAGGTAGGTAACGCTAATTAATTATTAATTTTAATTTTTAAAGCTAATATTTTTTTTGTTTTCATGACCTTAGGAAACACTTGAATGTAAGATTTGTGGGATACAATTCTGTAGGAAGGACAGTTTATTGCGACATAAAGAACGAAAACATCAGCTCCAAAGACCATTTGAATGCTTTATTTGTGATCAGAAATTTCGTCAAGAGGTAAAAGAATATAAATTTTTTAAATTAATAACTTAAAAATCAAGATACCTTTTTTAATTAATTAATATAATTTTGTAATATTTTTTTGTTTGAAGGTGCATGTGACAAATCATCTAGCATCTTTCCATTCAGCACCACTTCTACTAAAAATCAACGAGGCGGAAGTAGCTGTGTATCGTTGCTGTATGTTTTGTGACAGGCACTATATTAGGAAGGATGATCTTCGTAATCATATTTCAGATATGCACAAGGACCAGTTTGAGACTGGTGGTGGAAATTGAAGAGTTCAGTTGTATGGTTAATTTGATAGGATCGGTTTAAAAGATGGATGCATACATGCTAATTAATTATATGAATGTTTATTTCCGTTCAGAGTTAGATGAAATTTTATAATTTATTCTTATACTGAAACAGGTATAATGAACTTTTTTTCAGAAAGAAAGGAAGGAAAATTTTAATTCTCAGATTTGATAGGTCAGAAAAGTGTAAAAAAAAAGATGTATCTAAGTATGTAAGTTCTCATGTATGCGCATGGTTGGGTTGTTGGGTAGTGGTTATAGAAATGAATTTAGATGGACATTTTATGATTGGTAGTTAACTAGTTAATTTAGTTATAATTTCGATCAGTATTATGAATTTGTAAAAATATATTTAAATGTTTAAACGTGCAATAAAAAGTTAAATGATAAAAAATGACATGATTTAAACATTTTTTTTGTGAAAGATTCAAAGATTTTTTCGCTAATGGTTATTCGGGATTTTCACTTGATATTCCTTCCTGCACTTGGCAGATGTCTTTTGTCTTGGAACCCTCAACCAAAAGGAAATGTTTTGGCACCACTGCCAATAGCAATTCATTTTGCCAAAGCAAAACATAAATGGAAATTGATCTCCAGAGAGAAAAACTGGAGTACCGCCCACACATTCAATACTCATATTAGTGCTCTCCTCTTCTCCTCACACTACTGCTACTACTGTAATTACACTATTTAGTTCAACAATGACCATATTGCGTTAGTCTCGGTCATTTTCACATTTTTACTTCAGCACTCACTCACCACCACCACCTCATTTAACACACTAAACCAGGGGAAAATGATCATTGCTTTCATTAACACCACAGTCACCATTTACATTATATATGATTACCACCGCTGCGTGTAAATGAGGTTTCAATGAAGTCATACCATTCCTTGAATACTTTGTATCACCAACCACCAACCAACCATCCAAAAATTTATGAGATAACTGTACTCTTACCCAATAACAACCATTATCATCATCATCATCAACACTTCATTGCATTATTGCAAAAAAAATATTGTACTTCATACCAAGCAAACCAAGTAATAGTTATGCATACATAGATACACGTGCAGTAACTTTCTCCATGGGTCTTTATATAAAAATCATGCATATTTTTTTCTAGCAGTGCAATTCCAATTGCCGTAGTGACTATTTCAGTTTATTATACCGCTTCCCTGTGGTTTTTTAGTACTTTTTTCTTTCTCTCGGTAGTGGTTATGGTGATGATGCTGCTGCTGCTGGAGAATGGAAATGCATTGCCTTTTCTTTCTTTCTTTTTGGGGAAAAATACAGAGGTATTTTGCGTAATTGTTGTAAATTGTAAATGAAATTGGAAAACGGGATGTAGCACAATTCCTATGACGACTAGTCTACGGTACTGACAATGAGTCTAAAAATTAAAGTTGGCCAGACAGACGCTTTTTCTCCTAAAACGCTATGCATAAAACATCAAAAGTATTTACCACTGCAGTCTATAGGAATAATGAACAAAGCCATTTGGATACTGGAACAATGGCTATCACTACCACCTCCAGTTATTATGTAATTGCTCAGTTTCCTTTCCCTCCAAACCAACGAGTAACCAACCTCCATCGTCACCAACCCCACAAGTAATACATTCACATTAGCAATAAAACACCCCCTCTCGAATATTTTACGGAGGAAAATATTCCAAGTTTTTTTTTGCATGCAGTGCTGTGTGCATACACATTCATTGTAATTGAAAGACATGTACCCTCACACCACACGCCATAGCAATTACCATTTAATACAAAATATTTTATCAGTCTTTTCGTCCTTCGAAGGAAGGTGATGGTGACGAAGACGATGATGGTGGCAATCGAACAGCAAAAAAAAATCCCCCAAAACCGACATTTTGTATCATAATTTATGATTACCTGACACCAAAAGTTAATCTAGTTCAGTACTTCATTCACAGCATCACAGGAGCAGTAGAGCAGAAAATGGTTTTTTGGCAAGGGAAACCTTCTTTACATTTTTTTACCCTCCTGTCTTTCTCCTTGACTTTCTCCATCTTCTTTTTTTAGAATTTTGTAATGCTAGTAGCAAAAGCAGTACACACCTAATAGCATATATAGCAGACGACAATGGCATTGGACATCACTTTGCTCTTAATTTTCTCAACTAGAATGAACGGTGAACGGTGGTGGTGGTATGATGGTCTTGGTTAATGGTGCGTTGTGGGGTGGTAAATTATTTTATTACCCCGCCTGCTAAGGCGTAATTATTGCTGCTGGTGCTATGCTGCTTGTGAGAAATGGAGGGAATGCACACTTTTGTGTTGCGTGTGTTTTATGAAAAGTGCATGCAGCACTTCTTTTTGGCG
>JAQFZH010004107.1:0-12511 GCA_034695485.1 Entomobrya nivalis | reverse complement strand
CCGTGTGGTATTCTCATGTGAGAGTTTTCTTGGTAAAAAGCTATTATGTTATGGAATAACGTTTTCAAACTCTCATGCAATTTAACTTGTTAGATTCCTTTGCATAACTGCTCCCCTTGAAGAGACTAGTTTTGAGAGTTAAGAAGCTAAAAGTCAAGGGATCAAGGAGGAAGCATGATTTTTCTTCTTTTCCATTTTCTACCTTTTTATACTTCCTCTCCTTTTATACTTTCTGATAAATATGAAATAGACATACGGGTGCTTGTACCTCCTTCAGTCAAAATCGAGAAGGGATATACATTTATAAAAATATTATTGCCACACATATCGTAATATAAACATGTATTGCTAATGTGTGCATGTATACATACAAATCATATTCCCCTTAGTCTCATTTTGCATAATTTTCTCTCTCTTTCCTCGTTTCACTTGATTGCCATTGCACAAAGTTAAACCTGATAAAGAAACCATGTGAAACTCGTGTAGTGCAGAACACTACTCATGTACGATAAACATATAGATTACATGTAAAATAATAGAGATAGCTGAGGACTCAGGAGGAATAAAATAAATGAAAGTGGGTGTAGTATAGTAAAAGCTACCAAAAGGGGACTTCAAACTGTAATGACTAATGATACTTAAAAGCAGTCACAAAGGGCCCCACAAAAAAAGCTACCTTTCTGAAAGAAATTCCAAAGACATGAATCATTTCCATATTCCCATATGAAGTATAAAAGCATTTCAGTAGCGGTGGTGGCGTCGGCATTGCGAGTGTAATACTTTTGTCAAGTAGAACACGGCTAATGAATGATAAATGCTGTGCCAACAAAACCAAAAGCCTACTCTCGACTTTTTTGATATCTCATTTATCTTGACACTTCCCGAGGCACAGTTTTTAAACGTGTAAAATCATACAGTTCCATTTCTGTAATATCATAAAGTAATAAGGTGTGCCGTGAGAGTAGGATATAGAGATACACAAAAACTGAAAGAGCAGTTGACAGCCTGCTTGAGTTGTTCGGGTGCTGTGGTGGCGGTGCTTGAGGATGTGAAAATGCTTTCCTTTTAGTCTGCAGTCAACCCACCAAACAAACCAACCCTGTATTCATTTTGCTTTCATATTAAATATAGCCTTTTGTTAACTTTATACTAAGCGCAAATTTGACTACAGGAAAATGAATGAGTTAAAAGGAGAATTCTCTCTGAGATAATACTGCATGCATGCATATTGTATGAAAAGTCTTACCGAAATATCTCAAATCGTTACCACGATTAAGGTCGTTTTGTTTGTTGGTGCGATATTTCCTTCAAGCTTGCAAAATGTGTAAAATTAATTCAACTAAAGAGAATTAGAAAGTGATGGTAATTTATGGACTCCGTCTACAGTAGTACATGGGTGTTATTGCATGTTTAGCAAAGAAAAGAGAAAGAATTTAGCTTTCCAAAAACACACCGACCATATGCATATTAAATTTTTTTAATAAAAAATGGTTCGTTCCTGCCTTAATGAATTTAGTACCATCACATCACGTCTATTTTTAACATGTTAGCAGATTAGGACCCCCACAAGCTAATACGTAAGGCAAATTTAATAGAGCATTGCATGCTTACGAAGCTAATTTTACAGAAGAATGAAAAGCTGGCGCTTTGTCGTTTGGTCAGGTTTTACCAGAAAAGTATTTATGAATCTTGTGATGAGATTGAAATGGAGAAGTAAAAGTACTTTATACATACACATATCGTAATTCTAGATATTCCGTTAATAATTTTGGAATTGTTTATTGTTTTGCCTGTAAACATTTTGATTCATTCACACTCACGATCATCCATACACATTATATCCTACTGTTTTTTTTCTTTTGTAGTGTATGTGGCATGACATGTTGGCGTGTTGCTTTCACTGACTTCAAGTAGCGAAGCGGAATTATATGCAATTCCATGCGAGGAGAGACATTATTATTTTTTTACTATTCAGTAATGCGGCTTTGGTTTCTAAAAGCGTGAAAGTGGAAGTGAAAATGATGGTCACAGGCACGCACACTAGACCGCACAGGACAAGCAGGCATGCAAAAGCAATTAAGGATAATAATATGAATGCGAATGAAAGAAGAGTTTGTATTGTAATATCAGAGCTGCGAGTTCATGTTAATACTATTAAGCGTGCCGCTTTTGCCTATTCTTCATATTGTATATTAGTAAAAAGCTTCCTAAGTATATATACATGATATGCACGCTTGATTTCATACATACTATTGCACACCATGAAATCCTTACTACCGGTTCATCATTCATAAGCAAGCTTAAGCTTGTGTAAGGGTACAATACCACACATCACGTGGCAAAAGAGAGAAATGATGGCCTCGTAAATTTTCCTTGATGTGGTGGTGGTGACGGTAAGCATTATAGCAAAAGTGAATTGCTCGTTCCTATGTAGTATGCATACAGACACTTATCATGATTATAATCAGCGTTTCTAATACTTTTGGTTGAGAAAGATCTGTGGGAATGGTAGAAGAGACTAAATGTGCGTATGAGTGCCTGTGTGAAAGAGATACGCGCTCCAAGAAGTTCCGGGATGTCGTCGCATGAGGTTTTCTTTGGTGGTATTTTGGTATAGGGATTAAATATATATAGCGACTGTTTGTATACCCACAAATAAAAAGTACATTTTAGAAATAGGTACGCTGTATATATGGTTAAATTACGCACAGGGCTAAATAATACTAAAGACAGTAGTAATTCAATTCAAGCAGAAAAAAATTTGACAGAATTGCGTATTCGTAATGAACTGCTGCATAAATGCTGAGATAAGGGTAGAGAAATTGCCTGATATGAGAAGGGGAAATGCTAACTGAGAAATGATGAGTTCAAGTAAATAGCCAGTTCCAATTTTCAGCAATGCAATTTAGGAGAAATTCACATAGTAATTTTCGACTAGGTCCAAAATTAGGTTTATAGACGCATCAACAACCAACAACGGAAAAGCAGGAAGCTCTATCGTAGTCGAATTCACTTATAATGAAGTCGATTGGAATGGAAGAAAATAAGATTCCTTATCTTACATCTAACGATCTTGAATGCATTAGAATCTACGTCCTTAATACGAGGTACTGGAATTTTAGCATAAAAAGGTGAGGTACTGGCACTACATTTGTAGACTTACTCCTCTAATTTATTTCACAATCGTTAGAAACCACTGAGCCTTGAAAATTGCACTGTTATTTCCAACGTAGAAAATTGAATTTCTTAGATAATTCACCTATAATATATACTTTACTAGCAAATTTCATTTTGTATATATTAAAATTTCATACTTTGGAATATAGGTGACCCGTATAAGTACTCCCATCGCAGACAGACAAACCTCAAAGCGCTCATTACGCAAATTTTGCCAATTTGTAGTTGTTGAGAAAGGTGTATGTGTTCTATGCAACGGATGTATGAGAAAACTTCCCTGGTCGACAGCCCAAATAGATTCTTTGTACTTTCTACTTTGCATACTCAGTGAAATCGGAAAGGTGATGAAAAGGTGCTAGAACAGGAAAGATGACTTCAGCAAAAAAATTGAATATAAAATGAGATTTAGTCTACCAATAACAACCTTTTGGGTGGATTTCTGTGTACATTGTTACGTAATATACCGTTTTGCATACAAGACACGAGATAGATTAATACTCGCTGTACCCACACCTGAACCATCCTTACTTTTAGAAGAACAAAGTTCCACTTCTAAGATGACAGCGTAAGCATATTTTTTCGAAATACAGGCACAAAAACCAGTGAAGTGTGTCATCATCATGAGAAGTGTACCCGCACCCTTCTTCTTAGCTGCCAACCTTGCTTATTTGGCTGAAACGAAGCATACAAACACAAAAAAATCTTCACGTGGATTCGATTGAAAGCTTGGAAAGAGAAAAAAATGGTGATTTTGCGCGAAAATGTACAAAGCATGCATTTTCATAGACACAGACAGAAGGATGCTGATGTTAAGATAATTTGTATAATCACGTTTTAGAACCACCTACACATTCCAAATTCCATCATGAATTGTATTCAAAACAGATATGTGTGTAAAAATGGGATGGTTAGAATTCTTTCATCTTTTCTAAAAACTTACCCATTGTGACTCCGGATCCACATAAAGGATCTTTTGCAGCTCAATGGGCTTATCTTGCTCAGCACAGGCGACGCGATCCGTCTTCCCGGCGAGCCTGGAGAGAAAAGACGATTTTCCTGCGAACAGCGCAATTTTTGCAACTGGTACGGGACCAATTTGTTTCACAAAAAAATAAAAATGTGTAATATGCTGTGAAGAATTTACTTCTAATATTTCTCAACAAAATATCACGAATGTGAAAGTCCAGAAACTTATCTCTTAACTTTCATTTTCATTGCTTTATTTTTTTCGCCGCTTGCTGTATATTATTAAGCTGCAAACATTTTTTTTTCAGCCAATGTACCACATGTGGTTAGTTGAAAGTATATTCCTGAAACAAGTTATTATATATCCATTTCTTTTGTTTGTTAGCTTGCATTACTTTTCAAAAAACTTTTTCTTTATATTATTGGAACACTAAAAAGGTAAGTTGAATTGTATGATTTCAAGCATTCGAAGACAACATAACAGTAAGTTTTTTTTCTTTTTAACGAGTATTGTCAATGTAGTACATGACAGAAAACATGATATATTAAATGTCTATATATGTACATGTCACTGTAACAAAGAAAGGAGTATCCGCCACTGCTGCTTTACAACGTTAACGTGTCATCGTCATGTGATGACAAATGTTCTCACGTACCACAACCAGCCTTTGCCACCCTATGGACTTTACCAACCAAACGTGCTCACTTTTATGTAACTGTTTTATTTTGATTTTCACTGAAAGTTTACACGAGTACTTCTCTGACTACTACAAAATGTCAACTTTTTTCAGCATAACTTGTCAATATATTTAGGTGTATAGCGGAGAAATTCATTCACAGTTCACCAAGCATTGAAGGAGCCCCTATTACCAGTCTGCTTCTTTTAGTTCAGAACGTTTATTTATATAGACTTAAAAAAGTTCTCTTGAACAACTCTGTAGATAACCCTTTTATATTAGTTCTTTATCATATCAATAAATTCTCTCTTTCGACTGCTTTCACATAACATATTGTGTGCAATAACACTAATAATAATGCCACAGTGAGAGTGTGTACGGATACATTAACTTAGAACATCAACCTGATGCCGGATAAAATATGGATTTGCACATGGGAGCATACGTACGTGTGCATGTAATTTATGTGTCTGACTGAATGGGAGTGAGTGGGACAAAAACAAGTAACAAGGAAAACTCCGACAGCGAAAATTGACTCAAGTCCAACTGGTGAGTTCAAGAAAAGTTGTAGTTGTTTGTAGTAAGTTGAACCAACCAAGTTTTTTTCTAAGTTGTACTTGGTGTAGCGTATAGTTCCCTGCAGTGGTCGTGGTAGATGGGTCGTTGGGTGATGCTGACGATGATCATGTGAGATGCACTGTAACAAGGAGTGCTTTTTCCTCTCTACAGCACTTTATTCCTCTTTTTTGCGTATGAGTAATATATCAAACTAAAAAAGTTTATAATTGGATCTAGAAAGGGGTTATCAAAGTCACTTTTCCACTTTGTTACAAATGCTCTTTGTTGTTATGAACGTGTGGTACGTTATGTTGTTGTTATATTCTACGTGGAGTGGATAGAGAGATTTGGCGACAGTGTACACGGTAATCAGTACACTTTAGTTACACTGTTGTAACGAAAGTGGTTATATATTTATATCTTGTGTAAGACCTTCTAAAAAGTTTTGATGTTGCTTAACCCACTTTTTTGTATGATCTGTCATTACACCATATATATACACACACACACTCATAAACTCCATTCACCTCCTTTACCACTTACTACCGGCAGTGGAATCACGGGTAGCCAAAAAGTTGAAAGAATGGGGAAAGCAGTGAACTATATTATTACGTAAAAATTTACAGTCTTTTGCATAATAACTCATTTTACAATGCTTCATAAAAGAGGGAGAAAACAAAAGAGTAATGTGTACACATACTATATAGTGAGTTCCCAAGAAAAAAATACTTTCCCTTGCCAGATTTTCTTTTTTATGATGTACTACTTTCTTTTACCGTAGAAGTCAGTAAAACAAAATCAAGTCAAGTGGTTCCTTTCCTGTTTATCTTTTTTTCGCTGTGTACGTAAGTCCAGCTTTATTTAAACTTATGCACTCACCCTAATTTTAGTTTATCTTACTTTTCCTTTCCTTGCAATTTTCACTTTGCTCAGATATTTCCTTTTGAGATATTTCGTGATCTAGTTTACACCATCTTCTAGTAAAAGTTTTAAGGACTTTTAAGAAGCAAAACTTGGAAAAGAATTTTCAGTTAACAAGTGTGGTGTAGAGGAATAGGATGAGCTTTTTCTTCCATGTGCTGCATACAAGCATATCTAGTAACATAATAAAGATCAAGATACACTCTCCGGAAATTGGTGTCAAGTGTCAATGATTTGATTGAAAGAGTAGAAGTAGTTTTGTGGGAACTAGAGGCAAACAAA
This sequence comes from Entomobrya nivalis, assembly GCA_034695485.1. NCBI lineage: Eukaryota > Metazoa > Arthropoda > Collembola > Entomobryomorpha > Entomobryidae > Entomobrya > Entomobrya nivalis. Next base: position 5,930 of record JAQFZH010004107.1, on the reverse strand, counting down.
CATATTTTTCATCTGAGAAGCACTTCATAAAAGTCTATGAATTTTATGTAAACAGCAGCATTTTCATTAATATTATGATTGCCTGTTGGAGAAGTCAAGAAAAGTATGAGGTATGAGCATTTCGGTTCTTCAAGTTTTGTAAAATTTACATAAACAGGACTGACTACAGCAAAGGATTGGACGAGATTCTCAAAAACAAATTTGTGAGTTTCTGAAAAAAAAACTTTTCGTGTCTCTAATTCAGTATCATCGCCTTTTGACGTAATATATGCAATCCATAATAAATACTATAACTGAATAGTCTATGACCATAACATAAGTAGTTTATCTCCAAAAGTTTGTTACTTTTGTTAAATCCCTTCCTGTCCCCTCTCTTAAGTGAGAGGATGAGAAAACCTATATTTTATGTACTGGCTTGTGTTGGCAGTTGGTTAATGTGAAAATTCTAAAGTAATTATAACCTTAATATTCACACACTCAACAAGGCATGTAAAACTTACTAGGAAAACCGTGAACAAGTATAGTGTGAAGTATGCAAAAGTATATTATTTACTGGCCATGTTAGTACTACTACCTTGCTATAAATTTTATTCTGTACCTTAAATGCGCACAAAAAGGAAAGTTTTTTCCGCATCAATGCATGTATACTTTACTAGCTTTTGTTTCTCCATTTTCACTCATTTCCACCTTGTCTATCAACTGCCTATTACATCTTTAATTACATATGCTAGTTTTTCAGAGGTAAAGGCCAGAAACCAGAGCCAAAGTCTTGTTTGGCAAAAAAATATTGCCAAAAGGAAGGAAAAAGTGAAAAGAACTTCAACTTTTGTATATGTGGCTCTGGCAATAATAAACGGTAAAGTGTTTAATAGACAGAAGAAATGGCAAAACCTATCTTCCGTTCTTGTGGTTTGGTTTTCTCTTTTGCTCATTCTCTGATACTTTTCTTCACATTTCCAACACTGCTTGCTGTTGATTATGTTCTTAGTTACATACAGATTTGATAATAATAATAATGTATAGTCCATTGGGAATAGACCAAACTTGTTCCAACTCCTTTCTCCATTGCTTTCCGATTTCGAGAGTGAACGTAAAGAAAATCTTTAAGAGAAAAAGTTGAATTTCTAATTTCCTGCTCATTCCCACAACACCACACAACTACTTTTACTCTTGCGCAACCAAATGTGAAAACATAAAACTATGCTTCTATTTTATTACCAGTAAATTATCTTGAGTATTCACGATTTTTCCGATCACGCATATGTTCAAGTAAGAATTTTTTTTACTTGAGTATTAAGTTTCTCTGAAGACTCAATATGAAAACAAGAAATTTTTCGTAATTATTACTCGGAACTCTTAGAACACAAAACACATCTCTCGTACGAAAGATGATTTGACGATTGCAGAGAAAACTGAAGACAAAACAAGACTGAAAGATGAGAAGAAAAAGTTAAACAATTGTCGTCGTCTTCGTATTCTCGTTTTCCTTGATCTTTTATTTGTTGATGACTTTCCAATTGCGTTTATTCTTACTTATCAACGTCGTTAGAAAAAGTTGAAAAAAATATTGTACGAATGCAAGTAATGAGATGATGATGACTAAGTCAAAAACTCGTTTGAATCCTTCTTTGCATTCTCAGAAGCACAGAATAGAGACAACAGCTTTATCTATACACAATCATAGGATATCAGCACAGAAAAAAATGCAGCTTTCACTTTTTTGTAGTCTTTATTGTAGTGGCAATAGCATTAGCAGAAGACAGTTGTAGACATGCTGTCAACAAGAGACTATAACCACATCTGAGGTGATGTGAGTGGCAAGCCTTGTGTTTTTTCTATCCAGCTCTTTCCTCTAAATTTTTTTTTGTTCTCCTTCTGCATGTGAATGTGACTCTCTGCTAGTTCTTTCCTGTCAGATGTGATGTTTTCCTGTGCTTCTGTTGTTGAGATGAAATGAAAGCAACAACAAAATTGTAGATCTTCCTATGTGACTCTTCACTCTCACTGCTGTCTAAACGCTTCTCTCCTTTCACTACGCCTTTTTCGTCTGCTTTCTCCGTTTTCCCAGTGCTTCCCGCTCGAGTATCCGAACAACTGATGGAAAGAACGCAGATCACCAGCCTTTTTTCCCTCTGACGCTTCTTTTCACCCTGAGAAACCAACCTGCGATGAGAATTCACTGACTGAAGCGGTGCACTGGGATACAGCACTGCTGTAGGATACGATACGATACCATATCATATGCTCTTTCTTCTATCACTACCATCACAGAGAATGAAGCACCACCGACTCTTTCCTGACTTTCACTCTGTAAACTTTTCTTTATTCCTTTAACTTATTTATACAGCCTAGAGACAGCAGAATGAGATTCTGGTAAGGAAACCTTCATAATATCCAAATCATATACAGAAAGGCAACCTTTTGTGCTTCTAAAAGATTTTCTCACATTCCCTTTTTGATTCCACTTTTTTGGGAAGATATGAAATTTCCCTGTGTTGCTTACTGTTTTTCGCACACAGAAAAAAGAAAGACAAGAGAAACCAAAACCAAAGTCCCAAATGCGTGGCAAATAGCACACAGGGAAAAACTGTTGTGAGCTCTATTTCTTTTGCCACTGTTTAGTACGCACGCAGTTTTTTTGGTCAAGAAAAGGTCTACTCAGTGTTTTCTTACACTTACTCTCAAGAAGATGGTAAATAATATCAGGGGAAAAGGTTGTCCTTTCTTTTTCTTCTTTATTTCCTGGAATTATTATTCCTTTCTATGTTTTTCTTCATTTTCTTTTCAACCTTTCTTCTGATTCCTCTTTCAAGACTGTGTCATATGTATACGCATAAAGCCTACGCTCGCTTGGATGACAAGATGTAAAAATCTCACGGCTTTTCATGCCATATATATTTAGCTTTGTGCATGTAATGTAAACGCACACAAGAAACGAAAGAGAGTGCACACTTGACTATGTGCATAAACTCACTAGTAAGCCATATGGCTAAAGAGCGGCGTGTGGTGTTTGTATACACATAATATCATGATGGAAAATGTATGTCTGGAGAAAATCGTGTGGAAAATAAATAGGGGGAAAGGAGAAGAAAACTTTTTAGTTAATGCGTTTACTAGCACCTTACCATTCTGCCAAACATTTTACAGCACGGTGATGCGTAATGCGTAATATTCCCGTGCTAAATGGGATAGTTTCATGCTTTCTTTCTCAATGCACGCGTAATATACCGTGCTAAAAGCAATATTCTATTTCCTAATGAAATGAAATCCTCTTTTGCTTGCCTACAAGCAATCGACGATTTGGATGTGTGTAGTTGTAGTATAAGGTAGAGTGAGAGCGTGCCGTTGTTCCGTCATGTGAAGGACCATCAAATAAGGAGCATGTTCCATTGGTTTCCTAAATGGATTTGCACTTTTGCTTCTAAGTTCATGACCTGGCTCAGTGTTTGTTTGTTCAAAGTACGGTATATATACTTTGTTGATACATCCGTTCTAAGAAAATACTGTATTTTACGTATTTTCTGACATTTCAAAATGAGTTTGCGCAACTTTAAATTTCATATTTTAAAGTTATATTGAACATTCCTATCAGAAAATCAGAAATGATTCAGCCGTAAAAAGAAAACTTCTGGAATGTCTCCGATACAAAATGCTTCAATGGATTTTCTTTTATATTCTTTATAACAATGCGCATTCCTTCTATGCAACGGGTTGAGAGAGAGTGCGAGAAAATTGATGAAAATCAAAATGAAATGCTTTTTCACTACTTTTATAATGTAAAAAACGGTGAAGTTATGTTAGCGATTTTATTTGGTTGGTGTAGTTGTAAGAAAGTGAAAAGTTTTAAAAGCTGTTATTATTTAAAGTGAACTTACAGAAAGTGTTGCAGCTGCACTTCTTCCGATTGCAGTGTAATAGCGAGAGCTTTTCCTTTTAAAAGGTATTACACGACCAAACTTTTACGCTACAGTACTACCATTAAAAGATTTCTACTTCTACAACACTATCAAGCAAACACTCAATTTTTTAAGAATTTTTATTAAATTTAATGGTAATGTTTTACTCCCAGAACGAAGTTAAAGACTTCTGAAAATTAAGAACCAAGCTGTTAACATTCACAAAACCAGAAAAAAAGCCTTTGCTTAAAACTTCACAAACACATTTTCAGCTTTCGACATTGGATCGAAACTGGCAAGAATGGAACTCCACAACTGTAAAAGACTCAAAATGGTAACAACGTTGAATTTGAGGTACTACTATATCAAACGTTCGATATCAACTGACTTACCGGTGAAAGAAAAGGCCAGTAAACTCAATATAGCACCCTTTTCCCCGTAGGAGAAAACTGGTTTGTTTGTGTCCGTGAATGTATAAATGCTACATGCTGAAAGAAATGTCACATATTGATTACGAAACTGCAACTACCATCAATGTAAAATATATGGTGTGTGCTGCTAATAAAAAACGGTATACAGGTACGCATTGCTGCTTTTCAAAAGCATGGGAGTACCTAAAAGTTAGCTAACGGAAATTCGTTGGAGGAAAAGTGAACTAACTTCTTTGATTTAGTACAAACAAACGTGGTATGGTAGATTCCATATACGCTGCCCAGTTAGTCATGTCACACCATTTTATTTATTGTTTCTGTGCCGGTGATAAATTGAGCTGACGTTGTTGTGTAAAACATTGAGAGGTGTACACGTAAATGTGCTCGTTGCACGAGAATGAAAGCTCTTTATTAGGTGAGTATATGTGTTTTAAAAGTAAAAGTGTGAACAAGGAAAAAGTTTCAACTATTATGTAGGTATACTATAGTATATAGATATAAGAATTGTGCGACTAAAACTTGACTTATGACCTTATTCAGTAAAGTCAAGGAGGTTGAATTTCGAATATATCGACGAGTATACTACTACTCGCAGTTATTTTATATGTGATTTGTAAATTGCATTAATGGCAAAAAACGACGATGAAGACGTTTGTTATCTTTAAGCGATTTGACATTCCATGCTGAGTAATCGTTATGCATTATTTAATCCAATCGATTAATCCAGTTATTAAACATGCATACACACCGGGTTGATTTGATTTTATGCTTCTGCAGTCCTTTGATTCTGAACTCTGAACAGTGAAACAGAATGTGCTTTTTTACAATGTTACTTATTTAAACTTATTTACTATTTATTAACGCCCGATATTTATAATTCATTTGGTTTGTGTGTTGCGAGGATTTCGAATTCGAATGCTTGTGTACAGGTATTGAGGCATATAATGACTTTGTTTGTAGCTTTGCTCATTTTCATAATGTTTAAAAATCAAGATGGCACTTTTTTGTGTTTTCTTTGCGTGCGTAAATTTTGTGTAAAGGACTTTTATGTTTTGTTTACAATTCTCAAGCCGAATTTCTTTTTTACTGTTGTGGATTAAGGGCTAGTCCATGTTGTCCCTGTATCCACTCCAGAATCGTAAACTTTAATAAAATTAAAACCCCACAAAGGTGTGTCTTTTCTTCAAATAACATAAACTTGTCGAAAATTCATGGCCTTTTTTCCACTGAATGTACTGAAAAGGATAAAAGATGAAGGTGATGATGACTGTATAACGCCTCTGCCATGCCTTCACAAATGCAAGGAAGGATTATAGTCAATTTTAAGCTACGTACTGGTATAGTTAGAGTGTTTGTCCATGACAATCATTTCTACTGGCAATAATAAATTTTGTATATCTGTGTCATTTGTACAGTCCCAGCAGCGGTAGTGTAGCCATATCATATCGAATGGGAGTTGAACACATCTATAACTAATGCAGGTATCTTGTTCTACTACACCAGCATGGGAAATTCATTTTCCTACGAAAATTACTACGTGAGGTTGAATTTTTAAGTTGTTTGTCTGTGGCGGTGTTGTTGGTGAAGGATGGGATATTAGGTA
>JAQFZH010004106.1:0-12513 GCA_034695485.1 Entomobrya nivalis | reverse complement strand
ATGACTCATAACTGACGGCCATATGGCCCAGACCCCTTGTAAATGGAATAAGGTCCTTTCAAAAATGTGTCTAACTGAAGTGTTACAATAACGTTGCACCATTGCAAACTGTAAATGTTTAAAAAAACTAAGAATCAAGTCCAATAGTGGAAGTAGGCAACGTAATCGAGACGAAAATTCGAAAACTAAAACAGCAAAATATTAAAAATTATTAAAAATTTATTTCTAAAACATATATTTGCGGTTCTATTGAATATGTTTAGTGCCTTCAAATATGAAGAGTAATTATACAGAAATAAAAATATTGTTTGTTAAGTAGGTAAACAATTATTCGAAATTTCTCCAAAAACAATGTATCGATTTATCAGTAGGTAAAATTGTTCTTGTACAAATTTTATATAATATGTTTAAACAAATTTGTTTTATTTGTACCCAAAGTAATGTGAAATAAACCGTATCTACCATTTTTATTGTTAACACATACCAATGTGTTATCGTTTATTACAAAAACGTATTTAATTTTCACAGTTTTAAGTTTTATTAGATATACGCATGCATTTACTATAATCATTAATTTTGAAGTATTAAACCAATCACCTAAGAACTTTGTTATAATTTTGCACACCAAATTTGTTGGAAAAACTCGAATTATTTTCAAAGCTGTTGCATTTCATACTCTTGTTTCGACAATAAAGCCTGTTCATTTTCCCAAAACCAGAAAAGAATTTTTAGCGATGGAAACTCAATGATGAAAAATAATTTTACTTTTATTTGGCAAATCATAAAATGTTCTCGCTTTATGCTTTGCAGTTTCATTAGTACTACTTAAGGAATACATAAAGCTTCTCTTTCCGGAATTTCAATTTGTGTTTGTATTAAACTTGCTAAAGTTTTGTTGCTGCTCATTCCCATTTCCTGAAATAAACTGGATTGCAGGTTTTTTGTGCTAAGCTTTCATCTTCCTTTCTTAAAGTTACGAAATCATGCCGCATACCATGTTTACGTAGCTTACAATACAATTAAGCAATAAAGTTAAGAATGTACTTTATATGGATAGCGTTTCTGCTCACCATTCAGACTGGACATAAGTGTGCATTTTACGGTTAAGTTTTTTTATTTCGAATGTAATATTTTATACTATAGGTCAGTATTGAATTTCAATTAAAATCTCATCGTGTGTCGCTAGTTAGCAATCTGTAATTACGAATTTAAAAGTAACTCAATAGTTACTCAAAGCTTAGCTCAAAGTAAACATAAGCCACAAGCACATCTTATCCTAATGTGAAGTACAAAATACGCTTCTGACTTAACTCGTTCTTACCGAAGATAAAAGGGCAATGTAGAATTGCACTAATGCAGATTAGTTATTTAACTCTCCCAAGAAAATGTAATATATATACGTGCATACATGTATGTATGCTTACATACATAACACACATCAACAATAAAATTACTATATAAACCTTTTTATATTTACTAATTATGTTTTTCGAATACTTGGGCATGGCATGTGAAGAAAAAAGAACCTTAAATACTCAACTTGGGGTCTAGGTCCCTTGCTGACATGTAAAATTTGTTAACAATCCAACTTGCCAACACGACATTTTACATTGCGTTTTGCTAACATCACAATTTGCCAACACTCGATGCGCTAAAATTGCAACTTGCCAACAATGCAAATGCTAACAAGTAAATGAGCAAAGTATACGCAACTCAAATTGCATTTTTACAATACCAATCGATGTTTCTTGATCTACCCTAACGTGAAGGCTAGACTTAAATTGAACTATTCACGATAGATATATCGGCAATATAGTTGGGTAAAATTTTAACCTAACCTAACTGAACTATAACATAGCTAGAGTTTTGTCGGATTTTAAGCCAACTTTACCAACTGAACCATCACGTAGCTAGAATTGGTTTGGATGTTAACCCGACCGAATACTCTGAATCATTACATTTCTAAAGTTGGGTTGGATTTTAACCGAAATTTAAAACTGAACCATCGCGTAAGAAGAGTTGATTTGGATTTTAACCAAACTAAACCAGCTGAATCATATCGTGTCAAGAAATGGGCTGACTTTTTAACCAGCCATACCATACATAAACGAGATTTACGTGTTATTAAGGCTAGCCCCACTGCAGCAAGTAAAATTAGACGCCCAAGCAATGAAGACTTCAACATTAACATCTTGCATTGTTTTCAAGTTGCAGTTTTGGCATCTCGAATATTAGCAAAACAAAGTGTTAGCAAGGGGCCGGTAACAGTACAAATGCAAGTGCTATCAGCAAGACTAAAATTCTGAAACGAATATAAATTAGATTTATAACAATTAAACTCACATGTTGTATATGATGCACACATCTTTTTTGTTCACTCTGAAAAGTATTGCATCTACAAAACACAACGTGTATAACATATAATAGTTTTCCCTATATTTAAAAATGACTTCGATGCTTACAAAAGGATGATAATGGCTTTCCTTTTACATTTGTTGTATTTGAGAATTTTACTTAGTTGCAGACTGGAATATTATGTCTAACTAAATGGTCACAAAACTAAGCACTCTACAAAATGAAATAGGCTGTTTTGTATGGGGCCCAATTATTAGACTTCGGTGAGTTTACAATAATACGTTGACATGCCATTTGCAAGCAATACCAAACAATTTGAAATAACAAACCTAAAAATCAGAGATACCACAAGACATACGGTAACGATACGCATTTCATCTTCATCTATTCCTATAATAATTGCAACCTTTTAACAAACATTTTGTTTTATGGGTTGGCACAATTATCACTATTTAAAAAGCTGTACATTAAAACATTTTAAGTCGAATAACATTTCATCCTATGGGTTTACCATATGAACTAACTACGCTATCGTTCAACGTTTGTAGCACAATGTTGAAGAATTTGCATTTTTTCATCTGATAAATCCTTGACAAATTGAAGTGGTAGCAGTGAGTAGACTATAGATGGTGTGAACTCTTAAAGTGGTGGTTATTTTAGGTAATTTTAGGTAATTTCCTATCCTATAATGTTAACATGTAGTCTTGGCCGACCTAAAATGATGGCCATTAGGTACGTAAAGTACTAAATGAGGTTATAAGTATTCCCTATCCTGTGATGAAACCACGGATTTCAGAGCTAAAATGCTAAAGCTACTGTCACCCATAAAAGCATGGGAAATCCTTTTAACAGTTCACCGCTGCACACCCACCGAAAAACGGATTAGGGTCCACAAATGTGCCTGTAGCTGCATTGAGGAATAAAAGGGCACATCTTAGTCCAGCTCTAAGATGGCTCGTCGATTGGTTTTAACTAGGTTCACAGGACAATAGATCCTTTGAACAGCAACGCGATCACATGCATTGCAGGCCTGTGCCTGTGATTCCCATACCCTCTTAATAGCAAGGTATGCGGCTCAAAGCCACACAACAATTGTTTTGTGTGTTTATGTGTGTTTTAAGGAGGATGCGGGCACTAAATTTTGAGACTCTTTTGACTGTTTCTTTAATCCCATCATTTCTCCCAGATGAGACCATCCTCCAAGTGCTACTACCGCGCTTCCTTGCGCAAATGATAAAGTAATCAATTTGAAACCACCACTCAACCAGCGGTACTTGCACTCCCGAAAAAGCACAAACAAAAAGCCCGGGCACAAACATTTGGACGGTACGAAGCTCCCCGACCTCCTTGATAACCAACCCAATGTGTACTTTGTCGAGACTAGTTGGATTCCGGTATGTGTCAAGGGAGATGTAACGCTTTTCGGGGCTGGAATTATAGTGATTTATTCAGTATTCGTGTTAGCATGCCCAACACCATGCGGACTTCAGAGCAAAACAAGCGGGTTATTAACCATTATGAGACCGGCATGGAACTCTTGGCAATCGTTTCGCGGGACTTTGTGAGCAGTGGTATACGGCGAATGTAACCTCGGCGAAATATACCACGCGCTCAGAAAAACACGTCGTATTTTTACCGTACGTAGGCGGTTACGTTGGATTCTTAGTAATTCCCACGACACGATCTGACTGCCTGGTTTTCATTCAAAAAGTTATTCATGGTGATCATATCGCGGGGTCCGTAATAACTTCATAAAGGCATTCCAATTTCTTTTATTGTTGAAGGCTTTGAAATTTCGAAAAAATACATCCCAAAATTTACCCACTATAATCTCCCGTTAATCATGATCCACCTTATGTAGTATGTATGCGTATGAAATTGAATAAACCGTTAAATTAAATTTATTTGCAGACTTTGGTTAGTTGTCTGTACTGCTGTGAATTTCAGTATTAGTAGATTGCTAGACGGTAGTGAGGAAATTGAATACAATTATACAGACATTTATATAGATGTTTTACTGTTATTTCTCTTCACCAACCAAAACCAAAGCTTTACTGCGTCGCCCGAATTAATGTTGATGAAATCCCCATGATTCAATAGAAAGATATTATTACGAGCTTTCCCGTACCACCTGAAGCTTCCCGAGGCACACCATTAGCATCAAAACCAACACTGGGACTGAATAATGTAATAATGTGCTACCACCACAGATTCCTGATATGGCTATTCGTAGTAATTATTACATTATATTTCAAGTTAGTTATGTGTTAATTGGCCAATTTTGAAATGTTTCATGACTTTTTATGCATACAACTGTATAAAATTGAAAAGAAAATGCTCAAGCGATTTTGAATTTTTATTTAAAAAATAATAAGCCGAGTATTTTTAACCTAATTTCTTACATCAAATTTAAACAAAGCACATAATCTGTCGAAAAGAATACATGGCTCCAAAGCAGTTAACAAATAGGCTAATAAACAAATATTCCGTCAAACTCACTAATAAGAGTAAATTTGCCCATTTATCAAATATCTTAACAAATATTTTGACAATTTGACAAAATTGATCAATTTTCCAAGTAATATTGTATAAATTGGGTTTATACAGACAAGCCAGATGAGCTAAGTGAGTCAATTAAATCGTCAGCGCCAGCCTCCATTTCAACCTTTTTTGCCAGAATTTCATTTTCAAGTTCGCTGTCCAATTCATCTATATATTCACATTCATCGCAGCTAGCTATATAATAACAAAAAAATCGTACAATATCAATAACAGAATCACGTGTCCTAATGTAAATGTATGCATGCTACTAACGTTCCTTGTGTACTCCATGTTAAAGTTCAATAAAATAAACATAGATTAAATGCGTATCATTTAGCATGTTTAAAAAGTTATTTTATATAAGTAAAGCAAATCTACAATTAAATTACTATACTTTGTGCTTTAATAACTCTTCGTTAATTATATGGAGTAAAAAAGTTACTCCCATTTACGGAGAGTTTGATGAGGATGATGATATGATTTAAAGAGAGACTGCTGTATGAAAAAAGACAGCCAGTTTCTCTGTATTTGGTTTGCATGCAATGCGACAGCACAGCAACAAAGTAAAAATCTTTGCTGCTGTTGCTTTTGTGATGATGAGAATCATCAAGTGTGCGAATATACGTGGTAAATCTCATATTTGAAAATTCTCATGAGGCCATATAGCACAAAGCTATATGGTCTCATTTCACTGCCTACTGGAACCCATCGGACGTCTCTTCTGGATCCCTGTAACATAGTAAAATATTTAAAAAAACAAGTATTACATAAGTATTATATAAGTAAGTGTGTGATATATAACCTTTTTTAAATTCTTTTTTATACTAATGTACCTAAGGTATGTATGTATTGTATGCATGTATATATGTTGCAGGAAAGTGTCACAGTTCCTTATTTAACGTTTTTTTCAGTGTGACATACTACTTTCCTGCATCAAGTGCGTTGGCAATGCTGCGTGCGCGTGGGTTGCTGACGATGAGGATGCTGGTCGGTGCATTTCGCAAGGAAATTTGCAAGGAAAATTTTACTTGCTAAGTTTAAAATAGTTTTGTATGTTATATAATGTTATGCAATGTGATGTTACGTTATGTTCTCTTTTTAAATTTAGAAATACGTCGGCAAGTACGGAGAGCTACAAATTAACTTGCTCCTTAACACTATACGCAGTTAAATTGCAAAATCGACTTCCACATCTGACTGCAAGATATCCTCTATAACACTCTTAACCCTAATACTTTCTTCGTGTTCATCTCTTTCCTGAACGAGTTTTTGTTGTGCTGCTTCGTCACTAATCCGTTCCTGGTCGTTAGCGTCTTTAGCTGAAATAATTACATCCATACTTATAAAACTAAAGATTAACTTAATAAAAATAACTCGCTTTGTTTAAACTCACTTTTTTTCTTGTACATTAGACGCTTTTCCAAGCTTCCTGTAACAGCTCTTCAGGGAACAGGTCTAGGTCTAGTAAACTAAAAAATCAAACAGAAAAATAATTATGTATTTAATTATTGCGTAATTCAAATCTGTAATTAAAAATTAAATCACCAATCTTTCATTTCCTGGGTGTTTGTCGGGATGATAGAGTTTTTCTTTTGTTTTGCAGACAGTTTTGATCTATGCCGATGAAGCTCTTTGAGAGACTCCAAGTGTGGGGTAGGGACAATCGTCAGCCATTTAATTTAATTTTAATTACTGATAAAGTAATAACTGAAAATTCACTACAAAAGTACAAAAGAGATACACAATCAGTCCACAAGGCAAGGCTAAAAAATCCTTATGCAGATACATTGTTAACTCAGATTCTATTGAAAATGTGTTCATCTCAAAAGGTACCAAGCATTCTCGGCTTGGACAGAGAAATATCATCTTAGCACAACAGCAGCAAAGATTTTTACTTTGTTGCTGTGCTGTCGCATTGTATGCAAACAAGATACAGATAAACTGGTTGTCTTTTTTTCATACAGCAGTCCCTCTGTATATCATATCAGCATCATCAATGATACTCTCCGTAAATGGGAGTATTTTTTTTACTTCATCCAAGTAACGAAGAGCAATTAAAGCACAAAGTTTTGTTTTGTTTTGAGTTGTAGATTTGCTTTACTTCTATATGACGTGAAATAGACTACTGCCGCAGCCGCTGCAAGTAAAGCGTATCGTATATGATGACACTATAGTCCTGATTTACGTCCATTCATCAAACTCCGAAGTATCATATTGCTTATAATTTAAACGTGCACAAATTAGCCCAAAAAAGTAGAGAATAGAAATATTGGATGATGTCATTACTTTTCTTATTCGGACAAGTAGAGCTCTACTGTCCAGGTGGTATTTCTGACGTGACTGCTTCTTTAAATCGTGAAATGAAAAGAGTAGTTGACAGTTTCAAAATAATGGGAAAACTGAAACAAAACATATAACATAAATAAATATTAAATACACAATGTATTCTTTCGTGTCACCAAAATATCTCTACCATATACAAATCATCGTATGGAATATAAAATATTAAAGTTTTTATGACACTTATACGTAAGCCACTATTTATCCAAGCGTGCATCATGTCAGCTCATAGGCAAGGAAAAACGTACAAGCCCATTCTGATTTCAAAATTAATGACTGTTGTCAATTTAAATAGAACTTAACTAAACGGTGAAATGTAGCACCAAAAACCACCACCACCCACCACCAACACCGCTCCGCGGCGGTGACAACGGAGGAAACACCACCCACACCAAATGTAGTCTTCTTAATATATTTAAAATGTAGTTTAGTAGACATTTCTCCCCCGTGTTTTTGAAACGGGAGGACCGATTTAGATATGCTTAGTATTGTTAAATAAAGGGAATTAAACACACATTTTATAACTATCTCCATCTTAAACCATTGAAAGTTAACGACAACACTACAGATTTAAGCTAGATTTCTAACATTTCTATTTCACGTAACTTAAAAAAGTTTTTTGTATTCCAAATTAGTACAAAAAATCATTGTTTAACAAAAAGTTGACATCATTACTATTGATAAATAATTTGATTCTGACTATTGCTCGACAAGTTTTGGTATGCACTTGAACTACATCTGATACTAGGTTTATCAAAATCCGGGATTTCTCAACGATTTCCGTAATTTCGAATACAAAAGCAACAAATATATTTTGTAAAACCTTTGTTTTTCGACTTTTCAGGACAAAAAATGAAAAAGGCGACATTTTGTTAGTTTATTTTGTTCAAATGCCTTGAGTCGGACGTAGGTACAGTCGAATTTTTTTAGTCGAAAGGTTGATTAGTCGACCAAACATTTAGTGAAAAATTATAAGACCTGGTATAAGTCGACGTTTTCCAGTCGAATAGATATAATTCATGTATTCAGTGTTTCTTGAGGGTCTTCCATTTCACATACTATGAACAAACAAAATGATTTTTTACACAAGTCGTTTTACTCTCTTGACGTATACGTTCAGCATGGGTAGTAGTATTAGCCCTAACATTGAATTGTTAAAGTGAAAAATTGAAGGAATTATGTTGCACCGATGTTTTAGCATCATCCCCTTATCACTTTTGCGTCTCTAATGCTAATTAATTTTGGATTAGCTAAGAATTTGATAGATAAATATATGAAGTGCCCGAATCATTAAGTTGAAGATTTCAGTCAAAATTATGAATGTTTTGTTTATTACTAAAACTTTATTTTAGCTGCTGCTTTTATTTCGATATACTAGTGCTCCTGTAAAATAATGCAATTATGATAATCAAGGATATCAATTGATACAGACAGACATGTTATCGCCAGTACAATTTAAAGTATCTTAAAAACACGGGACTTTACATTCTTTCTTATAGCATCGACATCCAATATATTACCATGCATTCAATTACGTAACTGATTCATATTTCCATAGAACACGAAGCATAAGAATATAAAATAGATAATTTCAAAATACATTGCTTTCGCGACCTTATTAGGTCGAATATATCTGAATGTAAGCGACTAAATACGCGGTGGACTAATTGCACGGTTATTATTAATTTCAACTAAAGTCGACTAAGTACACATTCGACTACTAAAATCCAGTCGACTAAAACATAGTCTCTATATTTCCGACACTTTAGTGTCGACTAAGTACATTTCGACTATATTCTTGACTCCCTTACCATGCAACATCATAAGACGATTGCTTTTCTTGTTAACTTGGATAAAATGGGTAATTTAAACAATGTTTCTTATTAAAACAATTAATTAAAATTAATCGAAAGATTTTAAATTATGTAATATCTCAGACAACGAACGATAGAAGTAAATTGAAAAGTTTTTTAACAATGATCAAATATAGTTAGGTTGGAAAGTCAATCTGCTTAATTTTCATTAAAAATATAAACTATGTTTGATATGGACATTACGTAACATGTGTAAACCCACGGACTTTCAATACACAACATAGACGAGGTCCTCCGATATTAAAAATCATTATGATTTTCTAATAGAGCTCGTCGAATAGATCACGAATATTTGTCACTTGCCCTGGTAAAACGAAATACCCGAGAATACTTGGTCAAAACTTCTAAACCCGTTTTTAACAACTTAAAACTATTCGTTATATAAACTCGCAGTTGAGGGAAAATAAAAACTTAAAATATTTAGGTGGTCAGAGAACTGTGAATATACTAGCTTTATAAATCTGAGTTGTGTATACGAATTCGCAAATCAAGCTGTAAGATGTTATTTTTTGAAGTGTATGCGCCTTTGATAACATTATTATTAATTACACAATTTTGATTTAAATCATCCTACCTGAAACGTTTATGAACGTTGCACTTGAATGTGACCACCTTGGTATTTTAAAAGTCCACGCTTTTGGAGTTAATAATAAGGGGTTTTAACGCTTTGCTCATTTATTCCCGGGTATTTTAATACACCGGGTAAAGTAACAAATATTCGCTCTATAAAGAAATCAAGACGGAAATCGGAAGTCATCGAACATATAGCACAATGAAAATCTGTGGATGTTCGGACAAGAATTTGATCTAACTAGTTCTATTTATAATCAGTAATTAGTCTTGTTTTCATTTCGGCGCATATTAAAATATATATACCAGTGTGGGGAGAGGCTGTTGCCAAGTGCAAACACGGTTCCACTCCATCCACGAGTCCAGCCGCCAAGCATAAAAGGACACAATACCAGTTTCGATTGAAAACGTGACAACTTGGCATCATTGAGGGCCATCTAATGTAAATTTGTATCATTTTCAAATTTAACAAGCGTAACATGTAAAACATATTTAAATAGTTTAAGATAAAGTTTAATTTATGGGATAGGGTAGATTACTTAGGGTTTCGTGAACCCTCTTTGAATAATTGAGTTCCAGCAGATAACATGCTAGTTAATATTTCATTTCCAAATACATGGAATAAAAGTAACCAGATTAAGTGAATTATACGCTTAGGGTTGACTTTGGACATATGAAACATGAAATGGAGTAAGAATATGGGAGAAATGTCAAAGATTTCTTTATTCGTATCAGAGCGTTGTATACTTGAAGAATTACTTGTCACTTAATAAAAAAGTCATGTCACGACAAAGAAAACACGAAGATGAATCTGAATGTATTCTAACCCGAAACTACATGTAATGACGTGTAATATGACACCCGTCTGATATCGTTATCTGAAATCTTTTTGACCGTTAACTGGCTGCTAATTCAAAAAGTAATGAGTTTTAGACCAGAATCTTTTGACAAAGTTTGATTCCAATAGTTTAATCTATCGATTAGTGCAATAAAAATCGCCTATTTTAAAAGAATGTAACCGTAAATTGATTGTTACTCCACAACTATTGAGTTTAAAACCATGGTGTCTTAACAAAGTTTGATCACGATACTGCAATCTATCGATTAGTGCAATAAAAAATCCGCCCTTTAAAAAAACACGTAACCGTAAATTGACCATTACTCCAGTACCGTTAAACTGATTGCGCTCCAAATCACTAGCGATGGAGGTCTTGACCTGAGGAGTCTGTGTACCGAGTTTGAAGAGAATCGGTCAAACCGTTTTGAATTTAGAGCGCGTAAAAGTGGTCAGACAGACAGACAGACAAACTAAATTTATAACTACGATTTCATCTTCGTATTAAATATTAGTCAAGCGTATGTATTGCCAGTGTATAATTAAATTATGTCGATTTATGAATCAGAAATTAATCGTTTGAATTTAGTCACAAGATTAGTACGTACTCTTGCCTGTCTCGTCCCGGATTTAGATTAGTTGATGCCATTGGATTTGTTATTCCAAAACCTTGTAATTTGTTCATAATTTACATTAATAAAATTGCTGAAATCTTCAAAGTTTGTTTTAAGAAGTTTAGTTCGGAGAGAATGAAATAAGATTTTATGTGTTCTGTTTATCCAGCAAAAAAGGTTAATAAGAAAGCGTTTGAATTTTTGAGATCATCTCCATGTAATAGGTAGCCTACTGACCTTTCGGATATTGAAACGGTGATTTTGTATTAGAAAATATAAAAGTGTGGATGATAAAAACCTTTTCATTGTAAAGTGAGTTAATGTAATATGTGACACGAACATGTTAAGAAGTATTAGGAAATTATGGTTGGATTATGTGCAATGATATGTTATGCAATTATTAGTTAATGATTGCAGTTTGGTAAGCTTTTTATTTGAGTTCAGTGTCATTACTGTATTGTCTATTTGTGTAGAATAATAAGTAATTTGTAAATAACGAAGTTTAAAATCTCCCTAAGCATTACAATAAAGGATGACTAAAGCATTGGGAAACCAAAGAGATTTTGTTGGTACTATTAATGCTAAACTACCACAGTATCTTTTGTTTCAGAAACAAAGTAGTTTCTTGCGTTTCTGACGCAAAAGAGAATAACGATTATGTAAATAAATATTCTGCTAATTTGCTGTACTTTGACTAAAATTAATTTGGTTCAAAAATATAGTAAACGAGTTAACGTTTTATCGATAAATAAATTTCAATGGAGTTTATGTGTGAACTAATAGAAAAAAGTGAAAAAAAATCCAAATATGAGGTGGGTTTAGAAGTCAACATTAATTATATCCTAAACAGATATGTATATGAGCTAAAATAAATTAACTCTTTCGTCACATACTAATTTATTACTTATTGATTTGATTTATGGGAATTTATTGGTTGTATTTTATTTTATGGATGGGAATTGCAACATTGTACACATTTTGTTTTCACTACTGTTTATATTTTTGGTGTAAAAATCCATGTCAAATATAGCCCATGAATGAATTTATACAACAAATATTCTCCTTGGGTTCGGCTAGCCAGTTGTGCACATAATGGACTGTGTAGTATAATGCCTAGTTATTACGTAGATGAGCGAAGAGAATCGTAGTTATGCATTTAGTTTGTTTGTCTGTCCGTCTGTCCGTCTGTCCGTCTGTCTGTCCGCGCTCTAAATCGAAGACGGTTCAACCGATTCTCTTCAAACTCGGTACACATACTCCTCAGGTCAAGACCTCAATCGCTAGTGATTTTCAGCTTCCGGGGTCATACCCCCTGGGGGCAGGAGGGGGTCAAAGGTCACATGTTGGCTTATGGGCAAATTTTTTTTACTGCATATTTCGATAG
>JAQFZH010004105.1:0-12516 GCA_034695485.1 Entomobrya nivalis | reverse complement strand
TGTAACGTAGGGGAAGGGGTCCGATTTTAGCGTTAGGTAGTTATCGAAAACTTTAGTTTTCGGGCGTTCTGCTCGTTAAATTAATAAAATGCTCACCACGTCGACGATCACACTAGTTTTTTTTCTTCATTTTTGCATTAAAAGTTATAAATAGTTAACTACACAAACACACATACACACACGTTACGTGGATATTTATGTGTGTTGTGTGCTTAACCCTTTACATATTGAAATATTTTTTATAGCATATTATAAGGACAACTCACACACATCTCTCACAAGAAGAATATGCATGTAGGTCTCTCTGATTATTTTTGTTATTATTAAACTTGATCGTGTTAGGCAAAAAAAAGGCAGAGAGCTATGAATATTTTTGTTATTATTGTATTGTCTATCGCTATGTAAGTTATAAAAGTAAAGTGTGTGTGTTGAGTAGTTCCAAGGCATACATGATGATATGATGATCATCATCAGCACCACCATCACCGCACCGACCGACCATCCTCATTTATCCATCTTACATTTTCGCATATGTCTGTCTCTAACAAAAATATATGTACATATTGGTCGGTGGTATGGTATGGTTGTATACGTTATACAAATACTATGAGTATAAAATATATTCTCAACACTTTACTAGCTACCTCGTCATCATCAAAATCTGCTTTGCAGACTGATGTTTTGATTTTATATGAAAAGAGAGGAAAGAAAGGTAGAAAAGTGTATACGTGTACCTTTTATAAAGCTTGTGGGCTATTCTTATTCCAACCACCACCACCACCTTTTATAAAGATTTCAAGTATTTACATGATCATCATCAAGAAG
Organism: Entomobrya nivalis; assembly: GCA_034695485.1. Lineage (NCBI taxonomy): Eukaryota > Metazoa > Arthropoda > Collembola > Entomobryomorpha > Entomobryidae > Entomobrya > Entomobrya nivalis. The sequence goes on along the minus strand of JAQFZH010004105.1, from coordinate 11,691 downwards.
AGCACTATATGCTACATAAGTATACATGGAAAATGTAAGCGGTGATGGTGATGATGCCGAATACGTAGAACTGTAAAAGATCTTATGAAATTTTCGATATGCTCAAGTGTGTATAGTATGAACTACACATGATACAAACATTGTACTTTGTACATCTGTCTGTATGCAACGCATATATATATGTACAAATGTAATGTAACTCAAACAGAGATTTTGTGCAGGTAATAAATTGTTATATAGTTTGTATGTATCAGTGTACTCTGCTGACATGACTTGTGACTGCCTTTTTCAATTGGGAATAAATCGCCATTTACACAAGTAGCTAAGCAAATCTCATGCTCATTCATAAAGTAACTGTTATATTCACTTCTGACTGAATAGTAAAAATCCTTTACTATTTGCTCAGTCGATGAGTATGTCTTATGTAAGTTTACAAGAAGTTACGTTTTTACTCATTTTCGTCTTACTTTTCTTTCTGTTGACGGTAGCAGCGGTGATAATACATATTGATAATTTCTTCCTTTAAAGATAAAATTGATCTTATTAAACTTAACAGAAAAAAGATGCTGGCGATTGTTTAAATGATTTATTATAACAAGTATTTATTATACATACATGCATAGATGTCTTTAGGTTGACATGACATAACACTATGTATCATTTTTGGAGAAAGTTTGGCATAACTTAATCTTATAAGCTTTACTATCGTTGTATTTTTCCAGTAAACATTTACATTGAAAAATTAGGATGACCGTCTGTTTTTTATTTATTTTAAGAATGTCCTTCCATATTCATCATATCATTGCTGAATCTGCAAAACGATATATTTTATTAGACTCTGGTGTACTATCCGAGAAAATTGGATTTAGGGTTTTCTGCCTGTTCTCATTACTGCAAGCTCGGATCACTGCATTAGACAAGTTCATATGAAAATTTTGAAATCTTCTCATATACATATTTACATACGCTTGTTTTCAGATTGTCTTCCTTTTTTACACAACGACGACACGACACACGAGCAAGCTTTTTTTAATTTGAACATTGCATACCTGAAAATGAGATTGGAATGATCCAGTGAGTGTTTTAGCGTGAAATTTGCTGGAGAATCGCTCTCCTTTGATGTTTTCAATACAAAAAAAACTGAACTGTCATGTCAGAGTGGCTGCTGGTTCTTTTCCCTCTGGTTTTTAGTTTTTCCCGGAAACAAATAACTATTGAAGCAACTATCAACTATGAATTGCTTTTTTTACACACCTAGTCATGTTTTTCGTTTGAGATTTAGACAAAGTACCGTTTTAATTATGTATGCCTTACACCCTATTCAATCTCTGCTATTTGATTACTTTATTTTAATGAATTGACCGTGCAAATCCAGATGCCTACTCCCAAAATATAGCTTTTGGCATGGTATAGTATTAGTCAAGTCAACGTGTAAGAGAAAAAATTCTGAGAACATTATAACAAACGTAAAAATTCCAGTTTATGTATACTTTTTAAGCAAATATCAATTACATTTATTCATGGTTGTTCACTTATTGCTCTTTTCCCCTCTTTATATAATTTCCAATTCCAATTATTTCATTTGATAGCAAAATGGTTAGTGTGAGAAATGCAAACAGTCTGCTGGATTTACGCGAACAAGTAACAAGGTAAGAATTCATACTGATAAATGTCGGTGTGGTGTGAGCATTTTGTACATGAATGCAAAAATCCTTTTGTTGCTTACATCATATGTAGCACTAAACTCGATACTCGATCATCTATGAAAGTAACGCCCACCGGCGTTTGACATTTTACATGCCTTATATTTCCCTTAGCTCACAAGAAAAACCATTCAAGTGTAACGTTAAGTTTTATCAAACGTTTTGACGATCCAAATTCATTTTTACTAATACGATTTTAATACTTTATGGCTTATACAGCACATTTTATGAGGTTGTAAAAAATGCACCATAAAATTACATATAGTAAAAATATATGTACAAATATAAAATTTACGACACCATTTTTTGTGATAAATATTTAAATTTCAATATGACATTCCAACATTCAATAATACTTTGAGAAATTACAATATTAGTAAAAAACGTATATACTATCATGGCTTATGTTATTACTGACCTTCCCAATGCAATGCAATCTGTAGGTAAAAATGATATGTCCAATTAGTATATTAAAGCCACCCAGCGTTCCAGTCAACTTATAGATGGTCAGTTCTCCTTGTGACGTGACGTGAGTGACAGCTACGTTTGTTCTTTTAATGAGCGATTCTCTGTTTTGAATAAAAATTTACAGCTTGAGTTATCATGTGCTGCTATAATACTGATGGCGAGTTTACATGCATAAATGATGTGCATATATTGTATATGTATTTAAAAATTATTGAAATGAAATACAATGATTGGTTGTACTCATCAGTCACAATTTTTTCGTATCATATCTTATATCATACCCAATATAAGCCAATTTTTTTTTATCAAACACATCGATTTATCATTCTCACAACATTCTGAAACCTACGACCTACGCACATACAGATCAACAAATTACATGTACTTTTATTTATGAGGTGTACAAAATTTGAGAACAACTCTAAATGTCAATGAGTTTACATACTACTTCTCCATATTATGTACATTTAAACTAGACTCTCGATTCATTCATAGTTTCCCTGGACAATATGCAACGGAGATGTCAATTTAAAAAAGTTATTTTTAGCCATAACAACACTCAATTCTGTAAGATGCAAACCAAAATAGTTTAGTTCATGGAAATTTCTCAACACATGCAGAGAACGTTTTAAAAATAGAATTATACGAGACACGAGTACATACGTACTCACCTGCGCCTACAAGAGACCTGGAGTTGACACTTCAAAAATATCTTAAACTAAGCAAACAACTTGTTTTCCCATAAAAGGAAACCACATCAAATAATTTTAATCTCATTTCATGCATGTCGTGAAGTACGTGAAGACGCATAATGATTTTAGAAACCTCAGTCTCCAGAGGGATGGTTCGATCACTACTTTATCACTCTCAACTCAATTTTGGCCATCAGCATAATCGTATTATTTAAAAGTGCATTCTACTTGCTACTCCTGTAAACAATCAGATCAGCAGCAGCATAACAGCCACTTACAAAAACTGCGTACGAACAAAATATTCATTCTTTAATCAAATTCACTGAACTTCCGCGTACCTTTCGTCTCAGGGTTCCCTCGAGAAATGGGAATTCATAAAATAAAATATGGATGTAACTTTTTCTTTGTTACCACAGTCACATCACGGCCGCCTCATATCTTCAGTCATTGATTGAAGTACACTTGAGTAGTCACATGATGCATTTCTTGTTGACAATCTTTTATCCTTACACGTCTAGCCACATTCATTCGTTCGTGCCTGCTTCCCATCATCATATAAATAAAAATGGTGAAAGCGTCAAATGTCTTGTTGAGTAAAGCTCCTTTCTCCATTTCCCATCATGCATCCCGTTGAATTTCTAGGAACATATCATAATGAATATATACTACATCAAACACATTAAGTGTGTACACTATCTTTTGTTACACTACTGGGGAAGGCGAATGAACTGAAAGTGAAAGCTTTATATAAAAACTGAGTGGCAGTCTTCGTCGTCACCGTTGTTGTACGGTTTCAACAATGGGGTGCGTAAAGTGCAAATAAATCCAAGGAAGAGTTACCATAAAGTTTTTTTTAAAGTTGAGAGTAAAAAAATACAATGCATGGAATGGGAATTTCCAAATACACTAGTTTCACGATTTGTAATAGTGGACCCATCATCACATCACATACTTGTTACTTTTCCGAGTACGCTTGAATAATTGAAATTTACTTGTAGCGTTGTACATATATTGTATACTTGGAAATCACAAATTTCTTTCGACAGCATCTCAATTCTCAATATCCGCATTATATACTCTTGTTGTACCGTCATTAGTGTCTTTGTGCTTGGACAAACCCCGTCATTAACGATCCGTTGAAGTTTCCTTCTCAAGCACGACAGCTAAATATTTTTGTTACAGTTACATATGCCATGGAATCCTCATACAAAGCAAATGCATAACACATACATTACATTATGTGTGTTAACGTCACATTTCTAACATTTCCGATTGAATTAGTAAGAAGGAAGACGGGTATAAAAGGCTGGGAACTATGAACTTTAACGAGCACTTTGACTTCATTTTTATTTAATAAGTTATCTCATTTTTGGTTATACAAACGTATCAATCTGTGGATTCTTCAAACCTTAATGTTATCATTGTGAATGAGGAAGCTAAAACCAACTAACGAACCATTGAACCAATCAGGAGTACCCATAAAAATGATATGAATACCTATGGAATTTCCCTTGGAGTAGATTGGTAGCAGCTTTATCTCCAAAAAACAACAACACAATACTCTTTTACAAAAGATAAATGTATGCTTTCATTTATAGATCATTCTTCTGCCAATGAAAATACAACGGGATGTCAAGCTTGAAAAGATAAACCCATAGAAAAGTCGCCGACAAATTTATGATTAACATTAAAATGGCTTATGTGTAAAGTAAAATAGACATAAGGTGATTAAAATGGAAAAGGAATCTAAAGTTTTCCTTCCGCATCATCCTGCTTGAGGCAGGTAAATGGCTGTGAAAAGAGGGAGTTTAAGTGGCCATTTAATTTAGCACATAGCCAACTGGAAAAATATCTTTTTGGAAAGCATATAAATTCAGCTATTTCACTATATGTATACTTTTCGCACTCGTAACGTAAGCAAATAGAGAAAGAAAGACGTACGTACGTTACGTACGAACACATACATTATAAACGGCAACCCTTTTCCCATCCGGAATCCCGAGAAGCACGGTGTACAAGCTACAAACAGGATTTTTATTTACTACGCTATGCTCAATAGGCAGATAACATGAAAAGGAAGCAATTAAACGTAAAATGACCAATAAATTTGTTTAAACGCAGTAGGAACTCGGAGTTTACCAATTGCCACTTTTACTGCTCTTGCAAATAAAAAAAGACGATGTTACATGGAACATAGCTTGTTTGGGCTATGCTGTTAGCAAGGATATTAAAATATTATTATGACATAAGCATAGAAATATAGCTATATACACATAACTAATAGTTGTATAAGAAAAAAAAATCTTTTTCCGATGTCTATTCTTAAACGACTTGCATATTCATTTTCTTTTCATTTCCTATACTTTTTTTTGTTTGCAGAAGATTGCTAAGTTTGCATCCAATGCGCTCCAATAACAATAAGAGGAAAGCAAAAAGCACCTATACAATAATGATATCAAGTATAAAAATGTATACAGACTACACAAGAAAGAAAGACAGAGACTTTGCCATGTGAATTTAGAGTTAGCACATTCCAAAACATTCTATAATAAAAAGTTGTGTTTGGTATGAAGCGAGAAATAAATCGCATATTATCGTCAAACTAGTAGAGAGAGTCATCGTTCGTATGCATTCGTTCGCAGTATCACAAATTTAAGTTCTCGTGTTTTGTTTCAGCTATTAAAGAAATGCTGTCTACTTTACTTGTTTCTCTCTTCGTCTCCTTCCTCTTCTTCTTCTCTGGCTATATAACCAGTGCAGTGCAATGTCTGTGTATGTGTATCTCTTTATAAAGTGGCGAAATCTACTTATTAATTTCACGTTGTCTGTCTGTCTGTTTGTCCGTTGGTCTGCACGATAACTCAAGAACGCACAGGCCGATTTAAACTTAACTTGGCGCAGTGGTACTTAGGGTCATATCCTACTCCCCCACCATGTTTGGCCCATAATGGTCAACAGGTACAAATGGTTAGGGTACAAAACTTCCGAGGGTCGATGTATTGCATGTGGTGTAAATAGTACCTGTCATAATGCTATAGTAATGGGAATGTTGACACAACAGTAAATGGAGAGGTTCTCGCACAATTGTGTCTTACATTACGCCAATTGTGGTTTACTCTGCGGAAACACTTTGAGCAAATGTTTTCAACTGCTCCCCCTGTCACTACTTTGCTACATGCGTGCTCGCAGGGTTTATTATTTTGTGCTTCTATTTCTTTTCTATTATGCCTTTTCCCCGTCGTTGTCGTCCGCTTTCACTTGCCAACAACAGCAGCAGAACAAGAAGGCAAGAAGCGTACCGTTATAGTGCAGTTCAGCCGTTTGTGTCTTCACTGCTTATTACATGACGTGATATGTTTGTGTGTGTGTGTGTGTGTGTAGAATTGGGAGGATGGGCACAGAGAGTCAGTCCATGATCAAACTCTCACAGCTTTATATTACGGATCAAAAATCATATGCAAAGGTATTCAGTTGGAAATAAGGTTCCCGAGCTTAGGGCTCCTATAAAAAGCAACGACATGGTTAAATGAACTGTTATTTTCTTTTAAATATAGGAATAGTCGACAGACAGAGAGAGAGAAAGGAGGCTAAGACTTGCGGTGAAAAAGTTTACTTTAATTCCACATTGCACAGTGAACAGTAAAGTTCTACAAGGCAATTGAGACTGCTGAGCATAGACTGATAGTGGAAGCCAGCCGTATTCATATATAATGCTACCCTTTTCAACACCACACTTCTAGTATGTATCCAAATTCGAAGTGATCAAGTGGGGAGAACGACGAGCAAGGAAGAAAGTGAAAGATAGTAGAGATAACGAAAGGAGAAAAAATAAAAACACTGGTATTTTAAATATTTCTTTGGATTGAGAAATTTAGTTTTTCAAAAAAGTTATAAAATTTACATTGACACTTCTTGACTAAGAGACAGTTTGACTGATGATGGTGTTGTAAATTAGTAGTTATAAATTTGATTGAAAAATAAAATCTCAACCAAATTTTTTTTTGCAAAGTGCTCTCGCTCCGCTTGGGTTGATAGTGCTCATCAAAGTAAGCTTTGCTATATAATAATATCACATAAAGAATAATTCACTTTCAACATACATTTTCGCAGATGGAACAGAAAGGATGTATGGAAAGGACATCATCATTGCAACTTTGTGCGCTCCTCAATCTGTACGGTTTATGGTACGTGTTACTTTATATCTTTTTATACTGTCTAGTTGACTTAATAATATCATTTTGTATTATGAATGTACGTATTTTCAATTTTCCTCATTTCCTATACAAATTCATATACGCATGTAAGTGTGTGATTTGTGCGATATTTCGTACTCTATTCCACCGCAGTCCATTACATTACTAAAAAGGCAGACTATATGCATGTATGCACTTTATTGACAAGTAATTGATTTTAGAAAATGGTATACAGAATACAGGCATACATCCTAATTCAATATTGATAATAGGCTGAAGCTGCGTTGTCGTAAATTGTCCATTAGTTATCCTTCCGTCCCTCATTTTAACCACTGAATTTAATAAAGGACAAGGTCATGTTGTCGAGGACAAAATCATGCACAGACCGACAACGTTCAATATGACAATCTTATTGATTTCCATTCCATAAGACTATACAAAATTTGTTTTTTTGAAATTTGCAAATTGCTGCTCGTGTATGCTTTACGCATATTCCTGGTATTCACATTTACCATATATTCGCATTGGCATTCCTGGTATTTAGCTGGTAAAATTTGAAAACTTTCCTTTATCGCATTTTTTTACTGTGATTTTTTGTCCATATTCATCCAACGTTTTCTAATATGATTTTCTCACAAAGTAATAGCAAACACATCTTCAAGGAAACGTTAAGAAAGCGGGAAAGATGTCCCAATATCCTCATAATAAAGCTATTATAGTTTTGCTGTTTTAACTACTTTCATGGTTCAATGAGTAAGAGGCACACATCAATGGTACATCATTTATAGGTAAGCGGATGTATAGAGCGGAACGCGTGGGATAGACAGAGAAAATGTGATCACTGTTTTGAAAGAAAAATACATACATATCGCATATTATTCAATATTGAAAAGTGATACGAAGGAATTGGATCTCTTTGTCCAAAGCACACTTATATGGATCCCACATAAAAAAATATCAATAATGTAGCAACTCGTATTATTGCCGTTTCCTTTCATTTTGTTCTGTAATAATGTCATTCATAAGGATGGAATCCAGTGGAACGCGGCGCGGCATAATATATAGTAATGAATATTCTTGGACTGTCATTAGTCCTGACAAGAAAAATAGTTTAAAATGAGATAGCGATACAATCAATAAAAACTTTTACAGATTTGCACCGCACCGTGGAGGTAAGGTGTAAAATTTAGTCAACATGTGTACACGTAATATGATATATGTACGTACGCCGTACGCCCATTCAAAACTTGCGGAAGAGACTAATGGTGAAAGTCGTAAAAAAATTTAAACCGGCAATCAAAGAAAACGTTTAAAATGCGTCATAAAAAAATCATTTTTTTGAAGTCATTCAATAGGTAAGCATAAGCAGTACAAACTGGGTCAAGTGTTGATCGCTAAAAAAGCAAATACCTGAAAAGTACTAGAACTCGATACCGAATTTGCCAAGAAAGTTTTTCACAAGAAACAGATTTGAGTATGATGGATGTCATGTGTGATACTACGTCAATTGGTGTAATAATAATAGAGTTATTGGTTATTCTTCGGTAATTATCTTAATTTTATCAGCTTCCGGTCCTTGCGGATCATCTATCAATGAATGGCATTTAGTGAGCATTCACGTCATACTTGTTTGTGTAATGAGGGCACATAACTTATTTAAGAGATAGTTTTTGTAGAAACACTAATTGGCCAATTAATATTATTATGGCTTTGCTGTAAAATCAAAGAAACTATTCCTGTCATATATTTTAGAGAATTATCAACAAAAATGTAATGTCTCAAGATAACCCAGTACTTTATCTCTTGAATTGGCATTTCATCTGTAATAAATTAAAAATTAATCATGCTTATGACTTGAACTCTCTGTTACAAAGCATAAGATTTTTTAAATCTTGTCATTCCCAATTTTATTGTTGTCCCGAATCCTTAAACGGAATTCAAAACGCAATGGCTAAAGTGTCTTTTAAGTTCATTGCCCTAATCAACAAGAAAGCATCCAGACATTTTTAATTGATACCTAGAACGACCAATATTCTTAACTTAGACAAGAAACAATAACGAGTATTTAATAAACCAATATTATTTACTTAGAGTAAATCTATTATGATAAGAGCATTATCGCGCGGAAACAAGGGCAAATTCCTTCTTAGCCTTTTCGGATGTTTATATTGTATTGTATCCCATGTAAGGATAAAAGGACTAACGCAGCAACGTAAGTCTAAAAACAGTATAGCGTACCGTACCACATCCATGAAACATTGACTGAGGGCAAAACAATCTTCCAATTTCTATACACATAACCTAATTAATTACACCTCTGATTCAATTTGCAGTGAGGCATGGTTGGCTCTTGGGTGAAATCACTTCAAAGAGCAGGTTATTTACGCCACAACAAAAATCGATTTTCAAATCTTCTTAACGTGTGTGCTCCTCTTTCTTCTACCATTCAAATCAGAAGAAGAGAGAGAGAGAAGAAAGCATAATAGCATTCTATTCCACCTTTTTTTACTTGTTTATTCCAGCTACCATATATAGTCTTCTTTTTTTATCTTTCCCCAGCAACCAAAAACTTTCTCCTCTGATTTTATTTTATTTACATAAACCACTCCGCAGCAGTCTATCCTTGTTTTTCGGCTTATGTGAGGCTTTTCTTCTCTTTGTTATAAAAATTCAATTTTTTCTTCTTCCACTGTTCCCACTGACTCTACATGGATGTTAGCGATTCCATCCAGACTGAATGCAAAAAAAAACATTAATATTTATACTAATAAGCAGAGATTCACTTTATACTTTTTGTATTACATATTTCATTATTCACAAATAAACAATAAATGTTGCGTGCGAGAACTGCGAACATAACTTTTTCTTCGTATCACTCTATTTTGTACAATGAATGCGATGAATGTTTTTGTATTGTTCAAGTTTCACCTTTTGTTCCAAATTGTATCATGTTTCTTCTACAAGTTGATACGAACGTGTCGCTGGTTTGATTTTTCTTTTGTCTGAGACAAACGCATCTTGAATTTATTTGTGTAGCTTTATTCCAAGAATTTTTGCTCGGTTTTTGAGATGGGAGAAGGGATGAGATCATAAAAGCATTGAATATTGAATTGTATTAGCGTAATTTTAAAGAAAGGCAGCACAAATTTCTTGACACTTTGTTACCCTACCAATGTATGTAATGCAATTTTTTAGTTGTAAATTAGGTGAAAGCATTTAGATTGCACCTATTTATCTTATCCCACACTTGGTACCGTTTTTTTTCTTATGCTGCTCTTTCAAGTAAAGTGAACATGACTTTATTTGATTAAGCTCATAATATTACATCCGATCCTCTCATTCACTTTAATTCTGATTTTGGATCTTTCCAAGCACTTTGCACTGATCAAAGACAGATAATTAAATTACACGCTAAGCTAAAATTCCAATCATTCTTTTCAAAGTCTGTCTGCTTTGAGAAATTGAATATACGTCAATTGGAATATGGATTTATACATAAAAGGCACGTGCAGAAAGATTTGAGTGCTAGTTAATCGTAAATCCAACCTATCAGATAAGCATCAAACATGTATATAGGTATGTAATTCAGATTAAAATTATCAGGAGGTAGATAATGTAGCAGCGTAATCTGCATACCAATGCATAAAGAACAAGAAAACACGTCATTTGCACCTGTGCAAGCAGTCCAAAATTGGAGTAGACTGATTAGGTAGGCATGTTTCCTTTGTAAATGAGATTCTGTTGTCTGTGAAATATGTTTGATGTCTGGCTTGAAGATTAAAATAGGGCCCTCTTGTTATCATGGCAATGTTGAAGTGATTACGTTTACGGAAAAAAATCTATTTCTAGAGAATGTAGAGTTTTAAATAGATTTTCAAAAGCACATTCATACAACTTATAAGAAGACATCGTTTCGGATGATTTTAAGGCTGTTTGGGGCTACTTGAGACAGGTAGTCTTTTAATTAGGAATACGACTTTGTATCAGTGCATTTTTATGAAGCTAACTTGTTAAATGTTATTTAATCTTTTTTCAAGGTCTAGTGACCTATTTCAAGTTTCTATTTGTTTGAAACGTTTTATTTTATGGCAATCTTAAAGAGTCAATCATCAATGTTAAATGTGTTTCTTAGAAAGGCTGTAAAATATCCCCCAAAAATGAAACCTTATAGTTTGCAGTGCCTTCAGGAGACTTCAAAAAGTTGCTACTTCTCTAACATTTTCAAAGGTGTCGGCTTTCAATAAATTACATAACGAGAGCCTGTGTAGCATGAGACTTCTTTGTGAGAGAAGAAGGGTCTCTCTCTGTAGTCGTCTGTAGCAATATTTTGACTTGCAACAGCAGCAGCGTAGTAAACGATGAAACTATGTTGTAAGTTGTAGTATACTACTTAATAGCGCTTTGCTCAGTAGTTCGCGATTCATGATGTACTTGAATGAAAACGATAGTAGGGTTTCCTTTTTCACCATTATGTTGATGTATAAAAAAAATCCCTTAATGCTGTAAGTTAACAAACAGTACTAAAGGACACACGAAAACCATGGAAACATTTTTAGAAGTTTATTTGCTGATAACCAAAAATAATATTCAAACAACCGTATATATAATTAAATACTACTAACTCTAAGGTACAAA